>CM033469.1:10296378-10344044 GCA_019447015.1 Hymenochirus boettgeri
TCAATGGTGTGGGCGCAGTTCTTCGTAGAAGTTTGCACTTTTCTGAAAAAATAAACAAAAAACAACTTAAAAAGGTAGAAATCATGCCTAAACCTCATGGAATGTAAAAAAAAGTTACTAAATATCAATCTCCCAAATGTCCTGAATCAAACGGTATGCCATATGTGTAGTTACACACTCGGACGTGGAAGCGAAAAGCCACGAAGTGAGACAATGCATGATGGCTCAGAAACAGCGAAATATTTAGCCAACTCAATTTGAACAGTTTGCAGTTTTTTTCCACAAACACCCCAATAACTCAGAAATACCTCACAAACTATATATTCCTGAAATCACACACCTTCAGTATGTAGCAATGTAGTTCGTTCGTTCCATTCCATCAATGGTTTGGAGGCAGTTCTTAATAGAAATTCGCACTTTTCTGAAAAAATTAACAAAAACAACTTCAAAGGTAAAAGCGATTTTTACCTTTTGAATGTTTTTTGTTCATTTTAGAAAAGTGGAATTTTACCCAAACCTCAGGAATGTAAAAAAAGTTACTAAATATCAATCTCCCAAATGTCCTGAATCAAACGGTATGCCATATGTGTGGTTACACACGCGACGTGGAAGCGAAAAGCCACAAAGTGAGACAATGCACGATGGCTCAGAAACAGCGAAAATATTTAGCCATTCCGAATTCGGACAGTCTGCAGTTTTTTTCCAAAAACACCCCGTAACTTAGAAAAACCCCCACAGACTATATATTCCTGAAATCTACACACCTTCAGCTATGTAACACTGTAGTTTGTTCATTCATACCATCAATGGTGTGGGCGCAGTTCTCATAGAAGTTCGCATTTGTCTGAAAAAATGAACAAAAAACAACTTCAAAAGGTAGAAATCATGCCAAAACATGTTAATGTAAAAAAAATTACAATATAAATCTCCCAATGTTCTGAATCAACGGTATGCCATATGTGTGGTTACACACGCGGATGTGGAGAAATGGCCACGAAGTGAGACAATGCACAATGGCTCAGAAACATCAAAAATATTCAGGCAACTCTGAATTGAACAGTCTGCAGTTTTTCCCCACAAAACACCCCCCACAAACCATCTACACACCTTTATCTATCTAATTCTGTAGTTTATTCATTCATACCATCAATGGTGTGGGCGCAGTTCTTCGTAGAAGTTCGCAGTTTTAGCAGATTTTCTAAAAATTTGGGGAAAAAACGAGCTCAAAGGTAGAAATCATGGAAAAATCCCAAGTAATGTAAAAAAAAGTTACCAAATATCAATTTCCCAATGTCCGAATCAAACGGTATGCCCTAGTATGGGTACACACGCAGACGTGAATCGACTAGCCGCAAAGTGGCCAATGAACAGTGGCCCAATTACAGCAACTTTTTAGATTTGTCAGACTAAACACCCATCTAATTGAAATAACTCCCAAAGTATATATTCTTGGAATCTACACACCTTCAGCTACACAATGGTGTGATTCTTTATGCATACCACTAATGGTGTGGGTGCAGTTTTGTGAAGAATTTTGCTTTTTTTACCAGATTTTAGGAAAATTTTTTAAAAATACAATTCTTTCAAGTTAAGAATAATGGCAATTTCCATGTCATGTAAAAAAAACTTATCAATTATCAATCTTCCAAATTTCCTGAATCAAATGGTATGCCATATGCATGGATGCACACAAAGACATAGCCACTAACTAACTCAAATGGGAAGCATGCATAAGTGCAATTACAAGAAAAAAATTGAGGTGGTCTGTAATTTCAAACAGCCCCAAAACTTGTAAATTCCCCCCACAAACTATATATTTTTGGAATCTACACGCATTCAGCTATGTTACGGTGCCATGCTTCTATACATACATGAAGAATTCCAGAACCAGTGATCCAAAGAACTCGTGTTTTTAGGAGGTTTTGTGAAAAGTAAAATAGAGGATTCAAGGGTTGAAATCCTACCAAAACCACTTGACAAGCAAAAAAACTCACTAATATTAATTTCCCAAAGTCCTGAATCAACAGTATACCATATGTGTGGATGCACACAGAGACGTGGCCACCAACTAGCTCAAATGGGACGCATGCACAAATGCAATTACAAGAAAAAATCAAAGTGCTCTGTAATTTTAACAGCCTACCGTTTTTCAAAGGAAACAGCCCCGAAACTAGGAAATACCATAACAAACTATTTGGAATCTACACACCTTCGGCTACGTCAAGGTGCCATGCTTTCATACATACATGAAGAATTCCAGACCCAGTGATCCAAAGACTCTGTGTTTTTAGGAGGTTTGTGAAAATAAAATAGATGTTTCAGGGTTGAAATCCTACCTAAACCCACTTGACAAGCAAAACCCCCACTAATGTCAATCTCCCACATATCCTGCATCAAACCGTATGCCATATGTGTGGGTGCACACAGAGATGTGGCCACCAACTAGCTCCAATGGGATGCATGACAAGTGTAATTACAAGAAAAAATCAAAGTGCTCTGTAATTTGAACAGCCTACTCTTTTTCTAAGGAAACTCCCGAAACTTGGAAATCCCCCCCACAAACAATATTTTTGGAATCTACGCACCTTCAGCTACATTACAGTGCCATGCTTTCATACATACATGAAGAATTCCAGACCCAGTGATCCAAAGAACGCCATGTTTTTAGGAGGTTTTGTGAAAATAAAATAAGATGATTCAAAGGTTGAAATCCTACCTAAACCCAATTGACAAAAAAAAAAAAAAAAACCACTAAATGTTAATCTCCCACATGTCCTGAATCAAACGGCATGCCATAGCGTGGTGCACACAGAGGCGTGGTCACCAACTAGCTCAAATGGGACGCCATGCACAAGTGCAAGTACAAGAAAAAATCAAAGTGCTCGGAATTTGAACAGCCTATTCAACTGGAAATTCACCCCAAAACTATATATTTTTGGAATCTAACACCTTAGCTACGTAACGTTGTCATGCTTTCATACATGCATGAATAATTCCAGACACAGTACTCCATAGAATTCTGTGCTTTTAGGAGATTTTGTAAAAAATAAAATAAGATGATTCAAAGGTTGAATTCCCACCTAAACCACTTGACAAGCAAACAAAACCTACTAAATGTCAATCTTCCACATGTTTTGAATCAAACGGTATGATAGCGTGGGTGCACATAGAGGCATGGCCACCAACTAGCTCAAATGGGACGCATGCACAAGTGTAATTACAAGAAAAAATCAAAGTGTTCTGTAATTTGAGCACCATTCAACTTGGAAATACCCCCCAAAAACAATATATTTTTGGAATCTACAACCCTCAGCTACGTAACTGTGTCATGCTTTCGTATATACATGAAGAATTCCAGCCGTTGTTATTCATAGAACTCCGTGCTTTTAGGAGATTGTGAAAAAATAAGAGGACTCAAAGGTTGAAATCCTACCTAAACCCACTTGGCAAGTAAAAAAAACCCACTAAATGGCAATCTCCCACATGTCCTGAATCAAACAGTGTGCCATATGGGTGGGTGCAAACAGAGAGGGGGCCACAAACTAGCTCAAATGGGATGCATGCAGAATTTAAATTACAAGAAAAAAATTTAAAAAAACCTCAACCACCCTCACCCCCCCACACTCTCCCCTTTTAGTGGTATTTTAGTGAAAAACGGTTAGTACGGAGTACACAAGTTTTTGCACACTTTACTAATCCTAAATATTCAATCTGGTCTTTTTTTTGGTACCTCTGTAAAATTTCTTACTAAAATAGGCTTAGTTTCCCTTGAAATCAGACAAATAATGACTGTGTTTACTTTACCAATATCACCGGGGGCATTGGGAAGCTTGGAGAAGATTTTTTTTGCCAATTTATAGTTTAAGGGTTAAAAAAAAAAGTGTGTGTATCACTTTAAGAATTTTTTTGTGTGCATTTCCCTTTTTTTATGATCATTCCAAAAATAATCATCAGATCATCTTAGGGAAAATAACGAACTTGGAATATGGGCATAAATGCCCGTTTTCCAATTCGAAATTCGATCGGAAAAATCACTTCCCGGAAATTATTTTCCAGGAAGTGAATTTTCATTCATTGGCAAAGATCAATAATTTGGTGATCAGAAGTGATCACTAAATTTGATCTCTGTCCCCATTTTTTTTTCTAAGTCTTTGCTAAGTAGTTCCATTCACAAAAAGATAGTAAAGCTGTCACACTGACAGCTTTACTATACCACGTACTGCACTGTGATCTGAATGGAGATTGAAGTGCAGAACCTCTACTACACACCACAGGGCAGACTGGGAGAAGCCTAAGGGAAGATCCCGATGAAGCAGGAAATCCTGTGGTGTCACCGGGGTCTCCCTTATCGACGGACCTGCTCTTCCTTCTGCTCCCGGCTCCTGCAAGAAAGGTAAGTTATCTCCCGATTCCCACATTGGTTTTAGACAAAACTAATGGGGGATCAAGGGGGCTAGGGGAGGGAGTTGAATTCTGCCCCCTGATCGCCCCTAGCGCGGACAGATTTTTTTTAAAATGGGAAACCAAAGATCATATATTCACGATCTGTGGCAGCTTGAGCATTGTATGCACAGAACGTGATATATGATCTGTGGCAGGCAAAGGGTTAAACCACAGAGATCCTGAGTATCGCCTCCTTTAAGTCCACCAGAGTTTATGTCCGGAGATGGTGTAAGAAAAAGGAGGGTTACATATGTACTGGTTGCCTATCCCTGCTTAAACCATGCACCTGTGTGGGGTCTAAGATTCACACCCAACAAGCCACACCCACTGCTATAGCACACACACACACACCTCAGAAAACTTTCTGCAGGCATCCTGGGATACTATAGACACCTTTGATTTCTTATTTAGGATCATTAAATAAATGGAAATAAAAAACAACTATTTGTGATATAAACTATAAACCATCATTCAACTGTACCAGTAACATTGGAGATCTCTCCCTCTGAACATGGGACACATCATAACAGAGGACTGGGCTCCAGGTATTGGTGCTTTCCTGAACCCGGGGAGACAATATTCGGAACATCTCCCTCTAGGAATCTAAATACAAATGATAAACAATTTACATTAATATATCTCTTGTAAAATTAATCTTATATAACTTTGTTGACACACATGACTATTATACTGCTGGCTTCTGCATTACAATGGGGGTAACCTTGTGCTAACCTATTCAAGTGCTTCCCTATTCAATGCTGGCTAGCACAAGTTTAACTTCAAGGTAACCATACATCGGATTTTCTATCGGCCAAAAAAAATCTGATTGGAAGAACCTAATGAAAATCCCCACCGTGTGCCGGCAATTTTCTGTAGATCTCAGCTTGAAAACTACGGAGGGTCTGGTTCTGGTAGATCATGTTGTTATTGAAAACTACTGAGGGTCTGGTTCTGGTAGATCATGTTGTTTTTAAAAACTACAGAGGGTCTGGTTCTGGTAGATCATGTTGTCTTGAAAACTACGGAGGGTCTGGTTCTATTAGATCATGTTGTTTTCGAAAACTACGGAGGGTCTGGTTCTATTAGATCATGTTGTTTTCGAAAACTACGGAGGGTCTGGTTCTGGTAGATCAGGTTGTTTTCGAAAACTATGGAGGGTCTGCTTCTGGTAGATCATGTTGTTTTTGAAAACTACGGAGGGTCTGGTTCTGGTAGATCATGTTGTTATCGAAAACTACAGAGGGTCTGGTTCTGGTAGATCATGTTGTCTTGAAAACTACGGAGGGTCTGGTTCTGGTAGATCATGTTGTTATCGAAAACTACAGAGGGTCTGGTTCTGGTAGATCATGTTGTTTTTGAAAACTACGGAGGGTCTGGTTCTGGTTGATCATGTTGTTATCGAAAATTACGGAGGGTCGGTTCTGGTAGATGATGTTGTCTTGAAAACTACGGAGGGTCTGGTTCTGGTAGATCATGTTGTTTTTGAAAACTACGGAGGGTCTGGTTCTGGTAGATCATGTTGTTTTCGAAAACTACAGAGGGTCTGGTTCTGGTAGATCATGTTTTCGAAATCTACGGAGGGTCTGCTTCTGGTAGATCATGTTGTTATCGAAAACTATGGAGGGTCTGGTTCTGTTAGATCATGTTGTCTTGAAAACTACGGAGGGTCTGGTTCTGGTAGATCATGTTGTTTTCGAAAACTACGGAGGGTCTGGTTCTGGTAGATCATGTTGTTTTCGAAAACTACGGAGGGTCTGGTTCTGGTAGATGATGTTGTCTTGAAAACTACGGAGGGTCTGGTTCTGGTAGATCATGTTGTTTTTGAAAACTACGGAGGGTCTGGTTCTGGTAGATCATGTTGTTTTCGAAAACTACAGAGGGTCTGGTTCTGGTAGATCATGTTTTCGAAATCTACGGAGGGTCTGGTTCTGGTAGATCATGTTGTTTTCGAAAACTATGGAGGGTCTGGTTCTGGTATATGATGTTGTCTTGAAAACTACAGGGGTCTGGTTCTGGTAGATCATGTTGTCTTGAAAACTACGGAGGGTCTGGTTCTGGTAGATATGTTGTTTTCGAAAACTACGGAGGGTCTGGTTCTGGTAGATGATGTTGTCTTGAAAACTACAGAGGGTCTGGTTCTGGTAGATCATGTTGTCTTGAAAACTACGGAGGGTCTGGTTCTATTAGATCATGTTGTTTTGAAAACTACGGAGGGTCTGGTTCTGGTAGATCATGTTGTTTTCGAAAACTACGGAGGGTCTTGTTCTGGTAGATCATATTGTTTTCGAAAACTACGGAGGGTCTCGTTCTGGTAGATCATGTTGTTTTCGAAAACTACAGAGGGTCTGGTTCTGGTAGATCATCCGGAATATTTTGAATAAACATTGGTCAATTTTAAGAATGGATCCTCTTTTGAAAGATATATTACCTCCTAGCCCAAGGATCGTGTATAAAAAGGGCCGCACTATAGGTTCCCTAGTGTCCCCTAGTCTATTTAGGGAAAACACTATTGAGAAAATTACCCCTACTTAGCTTAACTATAAAGGATGCTATAAATGTGGCCTAGCACATTGTAATATGTGTAAATATATTTGCACATCAAGTACCTTTACAGATAGTAGAGGTCGGAGAACATTTACTATTAAAAGACACCTTAATTGTAGATCTTCCTATGTTATATATCTTGCGACCTGTGCCTGTGGCAAACAATATGTTGGAAAAACGATCAGGCCAGCTTATAAGAGAATAGCTGAACACGTGAATGCAGCCCTAAGAGGACGCTGTGATACAGCAATATCTGCTCACGTTATGGATTGTCATGAGGGCAAATTAATGATATCTTTTCAGATCATAGATCATATACCTCGAGACATCAGGAAGGGGGATAGAGAACGCAGTCTGCTTAGACAAGAAGCGTTCTGGATTTACTCGCTAAATACCATTGTTCCCCACGGTCTCAATAAGGAGTTTGAATTGAACTGTTTTTGCAATTAAATATTGTATACCTGTCTATAATACTTGTACTTTCTAGTATAAATTAATATTTTTACTTTATGTCACTTATCTGTGTTACCTTATATATATTTATCCAGTATACTTATCTAATACTATAGTCATTATAGAATATGATATTCGAGTATTACTACTTACCTGGCGATTTTATATACCAGACTTAGATTTGATACATTCTGTACTATGTGGTTGCTATTCTCACTCATTAGAACGTTCCCATAATATATTATAATCATTGTAAAATGGGAGGTTTCACATATCTCTACGTATGTATATATGTGTGTTTTTAACATGATTTATTGGTTTTATGTGTACTATTGTATACTAAGGGTTTGAGATGTTTTTAAGGGTGTTTCATATTTTGGATAGAAGAAGGGGTTAAACTTTTGGTGTATATAAAGCATTGCAGTACACACCCTCCCCAGCCCCTGAGGAAGTGGAAGGAGTTCCACGAAACGTGTCGGGCGGAGTTTGGTGTGTGGACCTCATGGCACATTGTTTGGACCCCACATGTTCTGCTTTTAACCTACTGGAATAAAGATTTGAATTTTTAACTTTATACGTTTGGATCGATTTTGGTTGCCGGCCTTCGCTTTGGGAAGCACTCCCTGTGTCTGTATATTATTCTGGTAGATCATGTTGTTTTTGAAAACTATGGAGGGTCTGGTTCTGGTAGATCAGTTTTTCTTTTTCAATAGAGCGATCAATATCCATGATCAGTCTTTCGAAAACATGAAAATCCCCTCAATAATCCGCTCAATTTGATCAAATTCTTTGCATTGATTGGAATATCGATACCGGGTGTGGGGGCCTTTACTTGTGGTGGTTGCACGGGAATATAAAAAGACACCTGTGCAGCCTCTGCAAAGTACTTGTGGAAATATGTTTTTGAGGGGACTGCCCCATATGGAGGGGATGTCCCTAAAGTATTTTGTGTCATGTCATTTGTTGTCCAGGTTATATAATATAGAATGGACAATACTGCACGGTTACTAAATATGGTATTATCTAATGGTGGCCAGAGTGCTTTTTATGACCAAGGGCATAAAAAAATCACACAAACATAACAAAATATATTGTGTTAGACTGTGAATCTTCCACTTACATCTGGGCTGTGACTATTCCAATAAATTCGTTCAGAGATGTTTATATGCTGATCTGGTTGCGCCCAGGGAGTGATTGTTCCCACAGTGATGAAAATAAATACAAACGTATAAAACTGAAGTACATTCTGCAACTCGTACTTTGTTATAATCTTTCGATTTTCATCAAAATAATTCTTCTGATTATCGTATATATGTTTGTTCAAATAATGGTGCAGCTGTTAAATAAAGGATTGTTACAGAGACGTCATTCATCCAGCCAGGTTATAACATATCAAAACTGTAATTAACTGTAATAAAGGATATGTGGTGATTTTATTGCACAGAGCAGCTCTGTATAGTGGAGGCATTGGAATGTGTGGTGTATGGTGTGTCTACGGTGTGGAATGGAATTCCTGTCCAATTCGGAGCCGGTTCCAAAGTTCAGAACTTTGGATCTCAGAACTCTCCATATTTTTAAAAGAATAGTGCACTGCAATAGTGAACTACAGTATTCCTTTTCTACATTGATTGAAGCCTGGGAGGTTAAGGAGCTATCCCTTACCTCCTGTTCTTCAATCAATGTTTGGATAGCCAGGAATGAAGATCTGAAAATCTTACCTTTCGCGTGATCAAGCAGGGCCGCACTGAAATTTCCAACCGCTTCCTGCCTCTGTTCTGCTATAGCGTGCATTATCGGGCATGTGCGTTATAGTGTAACAGAAGCAGGAAGAAGTCGGGAACTGTCAGCGGCCCCGCTGGATCACGTGAAAGGTAAGATTTTCAGATCTCTGTCCCTGGCTATCCAAACATTGATTGAAGAATGGGAGGTAAGGCATTGCTCCTTAACCTCCTGGGCTTCAATCAATGTAGAAAATTAATAGTTCACTATTGCAGTGAACTATTCCTTTAATAATTATCAAAAATACAGAGCTACTTTCGAGAGTTACCGAGATTACTTTCAAGGGTTACTGAATATACAAGGCTAGTTTCAAGGGTTACTGAAATACTGATTAAAAATCCAAAATACTGATTAAAAAGTCAAAAATGCTATTGAAAATTCCAATTTAATCGGATTTCCGAATTCAATGGTATAATCGGGATTGCAGCTAAATTCACCAGTTTTTTCAGAGTGCAGGCAGGCACCTCATAATGCAAGAGACCTCCTATATATGCAAATATTTTAGAATGTAAATTCAGCAATTAATATAGTATATATCAATGAAATGTGTTACTACTGCACTACTGTAACTGATATTGATTTATAGAGTTGGAGTTGATCCAGGGATATTTCTAATGTCACTTGGAGTCAAGAAGAAATTTTTCCCCTTTTATACTGTTTTTTTTTCTTCTTCCTCTTGATTAACTGTTGGCAGAAGTGTGGGTATTACTGAATAGGCTTGGGTGGGTGGACATATGTCTTTATTCAACCTCAAATACTATAATATAGTATACTATACTATACTAATACTATGCACATCTGGGCATAAACTAAAATAAACACAAGGATACAAACAGTGTCAGAATGGCCCATTGTATTAGAGGTCTTAGCCTGCAATGGCTCCTTCACGGATCGCATGATAAATTAAGCAATTGCTCAAGTCCACATCATCCCTTAGCATGGAATTAGCGTAGGACAAGAATACTATCAAAGCAGCAGATTAGAGTAAGGTAGAGCAGATTGGATGAAATAAGGTAATAAAGATGAAAGCAGATGAATGAAAAATGCAGAGAAGACTGGATGGAGGAGGAGAGCCAATTTAATGGAAGAGGCAGTCGAGTGGTGGAGGCTGGGTGACACTTTCCATAAAGTATTTGGAGAGAAAATTGTAGAACTCCATCAGGATGGGTAGAGGCAGGGTTGAGAGAAATGAAGATTGGTTTTTGAACAGAAAAGAAGTGCAGATTGAATGGAAGGGAGAGTCAATTAGAACAAAATAAAAAATGGCAATAGGATGAACAGCAATTTAAGGCTAGGTTCGGACGAACGCTTTGGTCATTTTGGCAGAATATTACTAACGTTTCCAGAAGTTTTGCTGCTAGGAAAATTTTGCTGCAGCATCCTAACAGCCATGTAAAAAAAAAATGCTGTTAAATGTGGCCAAACCGTCGAACAGACGTTCATCTGGACCTTGCCTAAAGGAGGTAATAAAAACTATAAAGCATTCCAGAAGACTGGGCAAGGATTATTGAAGAAGAAGTGGGAAAGAAAGAAAATTGATATTGTAGAAGAGAATAAAAAGAAAGAGGAACTGAGAGATGGAAAAGTTAAGTCATTCCGTGCTATTGAAATCAGGTTAGTGTGGGTTTAAAGGGTAACTCCACCCTGAAATAAGTTTTTAATATATCGTAGGGAAACTCTGCCCACCCCCAACCTCTATGTCAGATTACTAAATAACCATCAGAAATCTACTTACAGCCCCCGCTCCTGCAGAGATATGATCTGGCCATCTACCAGAACTTGCAACCAGGAGCCGCATCTGTGATGGCTGAGAGGCAGCCAATGACAGTCGCGGCCCCCAGAATGAGGGCAATATAATTCTTAAATACCTGGTTAGTAATGCAGGCAATAAGTGTAATGAGTTGGGGTTGGGGGCAGGTAACTGCCAATTTTTGTTTTAAGGGTGAACATGCCCTTTAAACTACTTCACCTGCACATGACATTGTGGAAGTGAACATATCTTTAGTATCTGGGTTTGGTCATTTAAAATTGAATTTGACAGCAGTTTCATATTGAGGATTGGGTAATAAACTTTAATAAGAATTTCAAATATTTATTATATCTCTTGTGGCAATGCACAGTAGCTCTCATTGCCATCTCATCAAATGTCTTATCACACAAGGCATACCTCATAGCATGATTTAAAGGGATACCACATTTATAAATGCATACTCTATGCTGTCTTCCATAGAGAACGCTTGTGGAAATGTGCAGAATGTGCTTGCGATAAACTGCTTTTATAGTGTTTTATAGAAATGTTCACTTGTGTACTTTTGTATTTAAGGGTAGAGCTGAGTTGGTTTAACAATAAAAAATCTGTGGATCCAGCGGGATCAAAAATTTTTAAAGTTGAAAATTATTAAAAATTCTAAAATGAAAGTTTAGAAATTGAGAATCAAATACGAAAAGTCGAAAATGGAGACGGAAAAGTCATAAATTGTGGTCAGAAAGAATGTTCTGTTCATCTTTATAAAAGGGTAAATGTAGTGTCGCACAAAAGGCGTTCATATGAAAGCCCTTTTATTACCTTCAAATCGATCCAATGCAGACCCTTCTAGATGCAGCTGCAATAAAGTTCCAGCTCACTAACATCCCTATTTGTCATGCATTTCAAATTTAGATTAAAAACAAGCGATAACACATGCCCCAAAGTCATGGAGAGCAATGGGGCACCTGCAGTGGCATCAGCATGTTAGAAAATGGAAAGATTCTTCAGACTTAAAGCTGAAAGGTCACCCTCAGACTTTTCTGGGCCCCATACTGGGTAAATTTCTTGGACCTTATAACACGATCAACTCAGACACGTAGTGGGAGAAGAGATGGGGTGCACGAGGGACATTTGTGCCCACTTTGTTAGGCTACACCCATTATTCCATTTTACATTGTTACCTGCAATATTTTCAAGTGTATAAAGGGGTTAACTCAGAAAGTGAACTTTTCCGTTTTGCATTAATTGAAGATGGGAGATAAAAGAGGTAAAGGAGCTATGCGTACCCCCATCTTTAATGAACAGGAGCCAGGAACAAAAATAGAAAACTTCTCCCAAGTGAAATGTTACATTAATTGAATGGGGGATAAGACATACTGTAGTCCCTTTCACCCGTTCTTTTACGTATATTTAAGATTACAATAACAGACTAATAAACTGGAGGGCTGGCAACACTGGCTAATGAACTGGAGGACTGACAACACTGTCTAATGAACTGGAGGGTTGACAACAATGTCTAATGAACTGGAGGGTGGCAACACTGGCTAATGAACAGAGGGCTGACTACACTGGCTAATGAACTGGAGGGGCTTCCTACACTGGCTAATGAACTGGAGTGCTGAATACACTGGCACTACGTAACTGATAACACTGGGTAATGAACGGAGGGCAGACAACACTGGGTAATGACCTTAGCACACACACATACTTTTAAAGGGCATGTCCAGCCTAAAAAAAAGTAGCTTAGAGATGTTTATGACTACCACAAACCTAGGTTTCACATTATCCATAAGTTTCAAAGATGCCCCTGAAGTGTCTTACCTAACCCGGGTAGGCCCTCCAATTTTGTATTTATATTACTATACTATAGTTTCAGCTTTAGGGATGTTTTTACTATTCAATCTCAATTTCCCCAAATTTCAGTTTGATTCCAAAATTTTGATATTTGGATTTTTCAAAACCACCATTTCTGAAAAAAAAAAAAAACAAGTTTGTCTTGAAACTGGGACTCATCTCTACCATTAACAACAACAAGATATCCATTCCCTTTTTAAGGCATTGGGAATTTGTTTTTAACAGAACACTCAGGGCTCGTTCACACTAGAGGCAGTAGAACATCGCACTTGCGATTGCGTGCGTAGTTCCACTTCGTTAACGCACTACGCATGCCATTATTTCAATGACAATGCTGTGCATTAGGGCACCCAAATGCGCATGCAGTGCGTTACACGCAACGCCACTACATCGCATTGCTTTAATGTGAACGGTGCCATTGATTTCTATGTGCACTCTAGTGTGAACAAGCCCTTAGTCTTACGCTTTTTTCGGGAGAAATATTTACATTGTTTAAGATGAAATTAGCTTTCCATTTCTTAAGATATAGCCCATGGTCCTAAAAAAATTATTTCTGCTTTAATGCCTTCTAACATATTTTCTGTAAGTACCTCTTTTCCAGTGAAAACCAGGTCATAGATATTTGATTGTATTAATTAGATCAACTGGACTTAAAGACGTTTTGCAAGTCATCTGACTGTCTTTCTCAATTCAGAATGAATTGTACAAGAATCTGTTGGCAATAAATACCCTGAAAAATCCCAATTAGCACATGACAGCCAGGTGTGTAGGGACCTTCTATGCAAGGGGGTTGATTTCAATTGCTATGGGGTGTGTAATAAAGGTTCAATAAACACATTATCTCTGTTGCTGTAAACGGAGGCAACAACTTGCATCAAAAAAAGACCCAATACAGAAACAAACAAAAAAAAAGCAACATCATATACACAGTGGCAGTGCAGTGACGAGTGCTTGATTTGTATATGTGGGAGACCAAAACGCAACTGCATCAATGTATGGCCCAGCAAAGAAGAGCCAATTCCTCGGGTCAGGACTCAGCCGATTACTTGCACCTTAAAGATAAAGTACACACTTTGAAGATTGTAAGTTTAACATATTGACAAGGAATGTGAGGGGTCAAGAGAGGTGTCAAGGAGGCCATTATGTGAAAATAAAGAAACCAAGCCTAAATAGAGGTGTGGGGGGGGTTCGACAGCATGTACAATGCGTTTTGACACCTTAATCTGGGCGTTCCTATAACACCTCTTAGCGACTATTCAATCCCGCCCTTACACATGGCTGTGATATGCTAATTGGGATTCCAGGGTACATAATTGCCACAGATTCTTGTTCAAGTCATTCTGAATTGAGAAAGCCAGTCGGTATGACTAGCGAAACGTCTTCAAGAACTAAACTTCAAGTCCAGTTCATCTAACTGAATAAAACAGAAATACAACATCTGGCAAATCAAAAATGTACATATAACACACTATTTATTTTATGTGCTATACAGCTTCTATGTAATGTATATTTTACAAAACAAAAACATTTTATGAATAAAACTTGAAATGAGATTTTTTCGATACAAAAAATCAAGCCCGCGTCATTATTTTAATTAACTGAAGATTTTTGCTGGTTGTTGGTGGGTGGTATTGTTTCTTAAACAAGGACACAAGTGCCGGCAGAGAGGATACGAGTCCTATAGTTATTACATGAGCCAGGTGTTCCTCCTTTAATTGGATCCAGGCCACCAAGTAAAACACAATGGGGTAACTCACAGAGGAAGGGGGCACTCCCTCCCCGAAATGGTGTTTTACCTTGATGTGTGGTCACTAAATAAAGAAATGAATCTATATTGGAGTGCAACCCCCATTTGTATACAGCTTGGAAGTATATATCTTTTGAGGGTGGAATACCAGGGAGTGTGCACCCACAAGGTTGGACAGAGTGCATTGAACTGATATCTCATTTTGGGTACTCACAGAGAGTTCTTCTCAATATTGATAAGATCACTAGGCTGAAACCGTGGCCACGAAAATCATTGCAAACTTTGCGAAAGTGTTGAAAAGGTGGTAACATATTGCAATTGAAATTTGATGAAATTTGATTCAGGTGTTGCAATGTTGCAGCTAAACTGCCTCAATGTCATGCAAACCTGTCTTAAAGCCTTTGTCTGAATTTGTGACCATTTCGCAATAAAAACTATGAATGACCCCCAAAGTTCTATTATCCCCTCCTCCTAAACATACATTTGTCTTGTACATCACAGAGAGTATTAAATGGTATCATTGCTTCTTTTATTATATTAGTCAACAGGCTTGATTGACTGCAATAATCATACTTAATATCTGGATATAATACATCTAATAGTTGCTGAATGTATCAGTTGGGGTTGGGGCAGGTAACCAACATGTGACCAGTTTTTGTTTTAGGGGTGGACACCCTTCTATGCAGCTCTCATTTCATCATCGAGAGTTACAACTCACCTCTTCATACAAAGCATTCTGATTGATTTGTAGACATAAAACCATGTTGGGACCTACTTTTAATGTGATATAAAATGTATTAATATCTTACCCATTAAAGGGCAATTATAGTGAGAAAATTGTTTTTTTTTAATTTCTTCTAATGTATCTATAAGTCATCCCAACCACCAGGGTACCTTTAGTTTCTTTAAATTCTTCATAGTCCCGAGATATAAGCCTTTGAATATGCTGTGATTGTAGGAGCTGCTATACCTCATCTGTACTCAAAGGCACACACCCACACAATCCTAAGCTCCCATGCAGTACTACACAACTCTCTCACCCACACTATATGTCCATGTCACAATATGTCAAATGTGTAGTGCTAAACACAATCAACAAACCATTAACCCAGTAATATGAGCATAACACTATAAAACAGCCCCTCCCCCAAAAAATATTATTACATACAAAACCAGTGCTCAAATGGAACACTAATACAGTATATATAATACAGTAATACAGGCTATATACCAAACAAGACACACAGTGCATCTATGAAATATATAGACTAAAGCAACTGAAATGTAACAGGACAACAGCAGTGTCACTGTGTTGTTGTGAAGGTCTCACTACAAGCTGCTGTTACACTGACTCTCCTTCAGTGATTATGATCTCAGCTAAGCAGGGGGGAGATATGAACTTTAGGAAAAAATAAATAACAATTAGCAAAGTTAGAGAACAGGGAGAGTTCAGTAACTTTTGTAAAGAATCTCAGCCCCACTTGTCCTCTCTCCCCCTCTGCCCCTCCCTTCAGCATATTGCTACTTTATTCCACATTTGATTGCTTGCAGTCTAGCTCTGGAAGGGAGGGGTCAACAAGGATGTCAGCACTTCATTAAAGTCCTTTCAATGACAATGCTCGGAATCTGTATACAGCCGTACTGCTTGAGGGGGAGTAGACAGAGAGGGAGGGGACTACACAGCTTGGTACAAACTTCTGCCAGTGTGAAAAACGGAAGCCACACAGAAACATGAAAGTAGGCAGCTTATACTAAGTGATCTATACATTGTATACAGACAAAGTTTTTTTTTTCACTATAGTTGCCCTTTAATATCCTTCTAAAAGCTGGCCACTGAGTGACATAGAGAGAGCAGTCAGACATGGAACAAACTGCTTTTTGATAGCCACTGCTCAGCTAAGATGGTTGCTCCTCTACCTCCCTAAAGAACATGAATTAAAAGAGATTATTAGAAAACATGTGCACATTCCTTTACGTTCCCTCTATGGTGATTCAGTGTATTTTGGAGTTTCACAAGACAATGGATTTCCCACTGCATGTATTTCATATCCATTCTTATTGTATGTGTTTTAATATTAATGTGTCATGAAAGGAAAGGGTATGCAAATGCACATAAACAATGCAGCAGGTCCTCATTAGAGATGTTAGAAACAGGTAAGTTCCATTTTTGGATTTTGAAATTTCGAAAAATTTCGAAAATCAAAAAGGACCCATAGAAGTCAATGGGGCAGAAAAAAAAAAAAGTTCAGAGTAAAGTAACGCTATAAAAAGCATGGTAACTTACAGTAAATTCCCAGGCACCTGGGAAATGGTCAGGGAAGCACGTACAACACAAAACGTTATAAAAAGGAACTTCCTTTACATGTATTCTATTTTCAAGTCTTTGCTATATACAAGGCTATTTCGCGTAACCCTCAAAAGGAGACTTGTACATTCAGTAACCCCCAAAAGTAGACTTGTGCATAAAGTAGCCTTGTACATTCAGTAACCCCCAAAAGTAGTCTTATATATTCAGTAACCCTCGAAGTAGCCTTATATATTCAGTAACCCTCGAAAGTAGCCTGTATATTTAGTAACCCTCAAAAAAAAGTAGCCTTGTATATTCAGTAAACCTCGAAAGTAGACTGTATATTCAGTAACCTTGAAGTACCTTGTATATTCAGTAACCTTAGAAAGTAGATTGTATATTCAGTAACCTTAGAAAGTAACCTTGTATATTCAGTAACCTAGAAAGTAGACTTGTATATCAGTAACCTTAGAAAGTAGCTTGTATATTCAGTAAACCTTGAAAGTAGCCTTGTTATATCAGTAACCTTAGAAAGTAGAATTGTATTTCAGTAACCTTAGAAGTAACCTTGTATATCAGTAACCTTAGAAAGTAGACTTGTATTATCAGTAACCTTAGAAAGTAGCCTTGTATATTCAGTAACCCTGATGAAAGTAGCTGTATATTCAGTAACCTTAGAAAGTAGACTTGTATATCAGTAACCCTAGAAAGTAGACTTGATATTCAGTAAACCTCGAAAGTAACCTTGATATTCAGTAACCTCGAAAGTAGCCTTGTAATTTCAGTAACCCCCAAAAGTAGCCTTATATTCAGTATCCCTCAAAAGTAGCCTATAATATCAGTAACCCTCGAAAGTAGCCTTATATATTCAGTAACCCTCAAAGTAGCCTTATATATTCAGTAACCCTCGAAAGTAGCCGTGTATATATTTAGTAACCCTCAAAAAAAGTAGCCTGTATATTCAGTAAACTCGAAAGTACCTTGTATATTCAGTAACCCTTGAAAGTAGCCTTGTATATTCAGTAACCTTCGAAAGTAGCCTTGTATATTCAGTAACCCTAGAAAGTAGACTTGTATATTCAGTAAACCTCGAAAGTAACCTTGTATATTCAGTAACCCTCGAAAGTAGCCTTGTATATTCAGTAACCCTCAAAAGTAGCCTTATATATTCAGTAAACCTTGAAAGTAGCCTTGTATATTCAGCAAACCTTGAAAGTAGCCTTGTATATTCAGTAAACCTCAAAAGTATTCAGTAAACCTCGAAAGTATCCTTGTATATTCAGTAACCCTTGAAAGTAGCCTTGTATATTTTAGTAACCCTCAAAAGTAGCCTTGTATATTGAGTAACCCTCAAAAGTATCCTTGTATATTCAATAAACCTTGAAAGTAGCCTTGTAAAATTCAGTTACCCTCAAAAGTAGCCTTGTTTATTCAGTAACCATTGAAAGTAGCCTTGTATATTCAGTAACCCTTTAAAGTAGCCTTGTATATTCAGTAACCTTCGAAAGTAGCCTTGTATATTCAGTAACCCTTGAAAGTAGCATTGTATATTCAGTAAGCCTCGAAAGTAGCCCTGTATGTTCAGTAACCCTTGAAAGTAGCCTTGTATATTTAGTAACCCTCGAAAGTAGCCTTGTATATTCAGTAAACCTCAAAGAGCCCTGTAATTCAGTAATCCTCGAAAGTAGCCCTGTATATTCAGTAACCCCAAAAGTAGCTTTTATAATCAGTAACCCTAGAAAGTAGCCTTGTATATTCAGTAACCTTCGAAAGTAGCCTTGTATAGTCAGTAAACCTTGAAAGTAGCCTTGTATATTCAGTAACCCTCGAAAGTAGCCTTGTATATTCAGTAACCTTCGAAAGTAGCCTTTTATATTCAGAAACCCTAGAAAGTAGCCTTGTATATTCAGTAACCTTCGAAAGTAGCCTTGTATATTCAGTAAACCTTGAAAGCAGCCTTGTATATTCAGTAAACCTTGAAAGTAGTCTTTATATCGAACCCTCGAAAGTAAACCTTGTATATTCAGTAACCTTCGAAAGTAGCCTTTTATATTCAGAAACCCTAGAAAGTGCTTGTTATTCAGTAACCTTCGAAAGTAGCCTTGTAATTCAGTAAACCTTGAAAGTAGCCCTGTATATTCAGTAACCCTTGAAAGTAGCCTTGTATATTCAGTAACCTTCGAAAGTAGCTTTGTATATTCAGTAAACCTTGAAAGTGCCTTGTATATTCATTAACCCTCGAAAGTAGGCTTGTTATTCAGTAACCCCCAAAGGTAGCCCGTATATATTCAGTTACCCTCAAAGTAACCTTGTATATTCAGTAACCCTTGAAACTAGCCTTGTATAGTCACGTTACTGAATATACAAGGCTACTTTCAAGGGTTACTGAATATACAAGTCTACTTTCGAGGTTTACTGAATATACAAGGCTACTTTTTTTTTGAGGGTTACTAAATATACAAGGCTACTTTCGAGGGTTACTGAATATATAAGGCTACTTTCGAGGGTTACTGAATATATAAGACTACTTTTGGGGGTTACTGAATGTACAAGGCTACTTTATGCACAAGTCTACTTTTGGGGGTTACTGAATGTACAAGTCTACTTTTGAGGGTTACCGAAATAAGCCTTGTATATATGCAAAGACTTGAAAATAGAATACATGTAAAGGAAGTTCCTTTTTATTAACGTTTTGTGATTTGTACGTGCTTCCCTGACCATTTCCCAGGTGCCTGGGAATTTACTGTAAGTTACCATGCTTTTTATAGCGTTACTTTACTCTGAACTTTGTTTTTTTTTCTGCCCCATTGACTTCTATGGGTCCTTTTTTGATTTTCGAAATTTTTCGAAATTTCAAAAAATCCAAAATGGAACGACCTGTTTCAAACATCTCAATGAGGACCGTGCTGCATTGTAGGGCATTGGCAACCCTTTCCCAGACAACTTAATATTAAAACCATACAATAAGAAGGATTGTAATACATGCATGGGATCCATTGTCTTGTGAAACTCCAAAATCGACTGAATCACCATAGAGGGAACGTAAAGGGATGTGCACATGTTTTTCAATAATTCTCTTTAAAATTCATGTTCTTTAGGGAGGTAGGAGCACACCATCTTAGCTGAGCAGTGGGCTATCAAAAGCAGTTTGTTCCATGTCTGACTGCTCTCTCTATGTCACTCAGGTGCCAAGCTTTTAGAAGGAATATTAAAGGCAACTATATGAAAAAAAAAACTTTGTCTGTATACATGTATAGATCACTTAGTATAGCTGCCTTACTTTCATGTTTCTGTGTGGCTTCGTTTTCACACTGGCAGAAGTTTGACCAAGCTGTGTAGTCCCCCTCCCTCTCTGTCTACTCCCCCTCAAGCAGTGACGGGCTGTATACAGATCCGAGCATTGTCAGTTGAAAGGACTTTAAATGAAGTGTGACATCCTGTTGACCCCTCCTCCAGAGCTAGACGCAAGCAATCAAAGTGTGGAATAAAGTAGCAATATGCTGAAGGGAGGGCAGAGGGGAGAGAGGACAAGTGGTGCTGAGATCTTTACAAGTATTACTGAACTCTCCCTGTTCTCTAACTTGCTAAGGTTATTTATTTTTTACCTAAGTCATATCCCCCCCTGCTTAGCTGAGATCATAATCACTGAGAGAGAGTCAGTGTAACAGCAGCTTGTAGTGAGACCTTCACACACGTGACACTGCTGTGTGTCCGACATCAGTGCTAGTCTATATATTCATAAGAGCACGGTGTGTCTTGTTGTGGTATAGCCTGTATTACTGTAATTAATAATACTGTATTAGTTTCCATTTGAGTCACTGGTTTTGTAGATAATATTTTTGGGGGAGGGGGCTGTTTATGGTGGTTATGCTCATATTACTGGTGTTAATGGTTGTTTGATTGTGTTTAGCACTACAGCATTGACTATAGTTGCAATGGTACATATAGTGTGGGTGAGAGATGTGTGATAGAACTGCATGGGAGCTTAGGATTGGGTGTGGTTGCCTTGAGACAGATGAGGTAGCAGCTCCTACAAATCACAGCAATTCAAAGGCTTATTCTCGGGGCTATGAAAATTTAAAGAACTAAAGGTACCCTGGTGGTTGGGATGACTTATAGAACATTAGAAGAAATTAAAAAAACATTTTTCTCACATAATTGCCCTTTAAGGGTAAGATATTGGAATCATTTTATATCACAACATAAATGTCCCAACATGGTTTTATGTCTATCAAATCAATCAGAAGGCTTGTTGAAGAGGGTGAGTTGTAACCTCGATGATGAAATGAGCTGCATAGAAAGGGGTGTCCACCCCTAAAAACAAAACTGGTCACATGTTGGTTACCTGCCCCAACCCCACACTGACCAGCAAACTATTAGATGTATATATCCAGATATTAAAGTAGTTATTGCAGTCAATCAAGCCTGTGACTAAATATATAAAAGAAGCAATGAAACCATTTTACTCTCTGTGATGTACAAGACAAAATGTAGTTTAGAAGGAGGGAAATAGAACTTTGGGGGCCTTCATAGTTTTATTTGCGAAATGGTCACAAATTCAGACAAAGGCTTAAGACAGGTTTGCATGACATTGGGCAGTTAGCTGCAACATTGCAACACCTGAATCAAATTTCACAAATTTCCAATTGCAATATGTTTACCACCTTTCAAACACTTTCGCAAAGTGTACATGATTTTCGTGGCCACGGTTCAGCCTAAGGATCTATCAATATTGAGAAGAACTCTCTGTGAGTGACCCAAGAGATACGATCAATGCACTCTGTCCAACCTGTGTGGTGCACACTCCTCTGGTACCACCCTCAAAAGAATAACTTCCAAGCGTATACAAATGGGGGTTGCACTCCAATATAGATTCATTCTTTATTTAGTGACACACACATCAAGGGAAACACCATTTCGGGGAGGGAGTGCCCCCTTCTCTGTGAGTTACCCCATTGTGTTTTACTTGGTGGCCGGATCCAATTAAAGGAGGAACACGGCTGCATGTAATAACTATAGGACTCGTATCCTCTCTGCCGGCACTTGTGTCCTTGTTAAGAGAACACCACCCACCAACAACCAGCAAAAATCTTCAGTTAATTAAAATAATGCGCTGGCTTGATTTTTGTATAAAAGACAAAATCTCATTTCAAGTTTTATTCATAAAATGTTTTGTTTTGTAAATATACATCATAGAAGCGTGTATAGCACTATAAAATAAATAGTGTGTTATATGTACATTTTTGATTTGCCATGTTGTATTTCTGTTTTATTCAGTTAGATGAACTGACTTGAAGTTTAGTTCTTGAGACGTTTCGCTAGTCATCCGACTGGCTTTCTCAATTCAGAATGACTTGAAAAATCTGTGGCAATTATGTACCCTGGAAAACCCAATTAGCATATCACAGCCAGGTGTTAAGGGCGGGATTGAATAGTCGCTAAAGGTGTTATAGACCCCAGAGTAAGGTGTCAAACAGCATTGTACTGCTGTCGAACCCCCCCCACACCTCTATTTAGGCTTGGTTTCTTATTTTCACATAAATGGCCTCCTTGACACCTCTCTTGAACCACTCACATTCCTTGTCAATATGTTACCATTACAATCTTCAAAGTGTGTACTTTATCTTTAAGGTGCAAGTATACGGCTGAGTCCTGACCCGAGGAATTGGCTCTTCTTGCTGGGCCATACATTGATGCGTTGCTGTTTGGTCTCCCACATATACAAATCACAGAGCACTCGTCACTGCACTGCACTGTGTATATGATGTTGCTTTTTTTGTTTGTTTCTGTATTGGGTCTTTTTTGTGATGCACCTTTTTTGCCTCCGTTTACAGCAGACAGAGAAATGTGTTTATTGAAACTTTATTAACACCCCATAGCTATGAAATCAACACCTTGCATTAGAAGGTCCCTAACACCTGGCTGTCATTTGCTATTGGGATTTTTCAGGGTATTATTGCCAACAGATTCTTGTACAATTCATTCTGAATAGAAAGACAGTCAGATGACTGCAAAACGTCTTTAAGTCCAGTTGATCTAATTAAATACATCAAATATACTAGACCTGGTTTCACTGGAAAAGAGGTACTTACAGAAAATATGTTAGAAGGCATTAAAGCAGAAATAATTTTTTTAGGACCATGGGCTATATCTTAAGAAATGAAGAAAGCTAATTTCATCTTAAACAATGTAAATATTTCTTCCCGGAAAAGCAGTAGACTAAGGGCTTGTTCACACTAAGTGCACATAGAAATCAATGGCACCGTCACATTAAGCAATGCGATGTATTGCGTTGCGTGTAACGCACTGCATGCAGCATTTTGGTGCCCTAAGTGCACAGCATTGTCATTGAAATAATGGCATGCGTATTGCGTTAACGAAGTGAACTACGCACGCATCGCAAGTGCGATGTTCTACTACTGCACTCTAGTGTGAACGACCCCTGAGTGTTCTGTTAAAAACAAAATTCCCAAATGCCTTAAAAAGGGATGGATATCTTGTTGTTGTAATGGGTAAGGATGAGTCCCAGTTTCAAGACAAACTTGTTTTTTTTTTTTTTCAGAATGTGGTGGTTTGAAAAATCCAATATCAAAAATTTTGGAATCAAAACTGAAATTTGGGGAAATTGAGATTGAATAGTAAAAAGACCCTAAGCGAAACTATAGTTATAGTAATATAGTAATCTAAAATTGGAGGGCCTACCCGGGTTAGGTAAGACACTTCAGGGGCATCTTTGAAACGGATGATAAGTGAAACCTAGGTTTGTGGTAGTCTAAAACATCTCTAAGCTAACTTTTTTTTAGGCTGGACATGCCCTTTAAAAGTATGTGTGTGTGCTAAGGTCATTACCCAGTGTTGTCTGCCCTCAGTTCATTACCCGTGTTATCAGTTACGTAGCCAGTGTATTCAGCACTCCAGTTCATTAGCCAGTGTAGGAAGCCCTCCAGTTCATTAGCCAGTGTAGTCAGCCCTCCTGTTCATAGCCGTGTTGCCAGCCCTCCAGTTCATTAGACAGTGTTGTCAACCCTCCATTCATTAGACAGTGTTTCAGTCCTCCAGTTCATTAGCCAGTGTTGCCACGCCCTCCAGTTTATTAGTCGTTATTGTAATCTTAAATGATACGTAAAAGAACGGGTGGAAAAAGGAGCTACAGTATTTCTTATCCCCCATTCAATTAATGTAACATTTCACTTGGGGAGAAGTTTCTATTTTTGTTCCTGGCTCTGTTCATTAAAGAGGAGGTAACGCTAGCTCCTTACTCTCTTTTATCTCCCATTCTTCAATTATGCAAAAACAAAGTTCACTTCTGAGTTAAACCCCTTTATACACTTGAAAATATTGCAGGGTACAATGTAAATGGGAATAATGGTGTAGCCTAAACAAAGTGGGCACAAATGTCCCTCGTGCACCCCATCTCTTCCCCCATACGTGTCTGAGTTGATGCGTGTTATAAGGGTCCAAGAAATTTACCCATATGGGGCCCAGAAAGTCTGAGGGTGACCTTTCAGCTTTAAGTCTGAAGAATCTTTCCATTTTCTACATGCTGATGCCACTGCAGGTGCCCCATTGCTCTCCAATGACTTTGGGGCAGTGTTTATCGCTTGTTTTAATCATAAATTTGAAATGCATACAATAGGGATGTTAGTAGAGCTGGAAACTTTATTGCAGCTGCATCTAGAAAGGTCTGCATGGATCGATTTGAAGGTAATAAAGGGCTTTCATATGAACGCCTTTTGTGCGTACACACATTTACCCTTTTATAAGAGAACAGAACAGTCTTTCTGACCACAATTTATGACTTTTCCGTCTCCATTTTCGACTTTTCTGATTTGAATTCTCAATTTCTAAACTTCATTTTAGATTTTAATAAATTTCAACTTTAAAAATTTTTGATCCAACGCTGGATCCACAGATTTTTTATTGTTAAACCAGAACTCAGCTCACCCTTAAATACAAAAGTACACAAAAGTGAACATTTCTATAAAACACTATAATCAGTTTATCGCAACACTTCTGCCACTTTCCACAAGCGTTCTCTATGGAGACAGCATATGAGTATGCATTTTATAAATGTGGTATCCCTTTAAATCATATGCTATGAGGTATGCCTGTGTATGAAAGACATTTGATGAGATGGCAATGAGAGCTACTGTGCATTGCACAAGGAGATATAAAATATTTGAAATTCTTATTAAAGTTTATTACCAATCTACAATTGAGACTGCTGTCAAATTCAATTTTAGAATGACCAAACCCGAACTAAAGATATGTTCACTTCCACCATGTCATGTGCAGGTGAAGTTAGTTTAAAGGGCATGTTCACCCTTAAAACAAAAATTGGCAGTTACCTGCCCCCACCCCAACTCATTACACTTTATTGCCTGCATTACTAACCAGGTATTGGAATTATTATTGCCCTCATTCTGGGGGCCGCGACTGTCATTGGCTGCCTCTCAGCCATCACAATGCGGCTCCTGTTGCAAGTTCTGGTAGATGGCCAGATCATATCTCTGCAGGAGCGAGGGGCTGTAAGTAGATTCTGATGGTTTTTATATAATCTGACTAGAGGTTGGGTGGGCAGAGGTTCCCTACGATATATTAAAAACTTATTTTCAGGTGTTTACCCTTTAAACCCACCTAACCTGATTTCAATAGCACAGGAATGACTTAACTTTTCCATCTCTCATCTCCAGTTCCCTCTTTCTTTTTATCTCTTCTACAATTCAATTTTCTTTCTTTCCCATTTCTTCTTCAATAATCCTTGCCCAGTCTTCGGGAATGCTTTTATATATTTTTTACCTCCTTTAGGCAAGGTCCAGATGAACGTCTGTTCGACGGTTTGGCCACATTTTTAACAGCATTTTTTTTTACATTGCTGTTGGAAAATGCTGCAAGCAAAATTTTCCTAGCAGCAAAACTTCTGAAACTTAGTAATATTCTGCCAAAATGACCAAAGCGTTCGTCCGAACCTAGCCTTAATTTGCTGTTCATCCTATTGCCATTTTTTATTTTGTTTCATTGACTCTCCCTTCCATTCAATCGCACTTCTTTTCTGTTCAAAACCAAATCTTCATTTCTCTCAAACCTGCCTCTACCCATCCTGATGGAGTTCTTACAATTTTCTCTCCAAATACTTTATGGAAAGTTTCACCCAGCCTCCATCCATCGACTGCCTCTTCCATAAATTGGCTCTCCTCCTCCATCCAGTCTTCTCTGCATTTTTCATTCATCTGCTTTCACATTTATTACCTTATCATCCAATCTGCTCTACCTTACTCTAATCTCTGCTTTGATAGTAATCTTGTCCTACGCTAATTCCATGCTAATGGAATGATTTGGGACTTGAGCAATTGCTTAATTTATCATGCGATCCGTGAAGGAGCCATTGCAGCTAAGACCTCTAATACACATGGGCCATTTGACACTGTTTGTATCCTTGTGTTTATTTTAGTTTAATGCCCAAGTTGCATAGTTTAGTATATTATAGTTACTATATTATAGTATGAGGTTGAATAAAACATAATGTCCACCACCCACCAGCCTATTCAGTAAACCCACACTTTCTGCCTACCAGTTAATCAAGAGGAAGGAAAAAAAAAAAAACAGTATAAAAGGGGAAAAATTTCTTCTTGACTCCAGTGACAATTAGAAATATCCCTGGATCAACTCCAACTCTATAATCATATCAGTTACAGTAGTGCAGTAGTAACACTTTCATTGTATTATTACTATATTAATTGTCTGAATTTACATTCTAAAATATTGCATAGATAGGAGGTCTCTTGCATTAGAGGTGCCTGCCTGCACTCTAGAAAAAACTGGGGAATTTAGCTGCAATCCCGATTATACCTATTGAAATTCGGGAAAATCCGATTAAATTGGAATTTTCAATAGCATTTTTGACTTTTTAATCAGTATTTTGGAATTTTAATCAGTATTTGGAATTTCAATAGAGATTTTAATGTTTCCATAATTTCCGATTTTCAAATCGAATTTTTAAATAATTGAATTTTCGATTAAAGTTTTGAGTTTCAAAAATTTCAAAAAATCTGTGGATTTGAGGATTTTCGAACTGCCGGTTTCTAAACGAGGTTGTTTTGAAACCAGGATTCATTCCTACTCTTGGGTACGTTTGTTTAGAACTGTAATTATCTGTACCAGTGAGATTGTCAGAAGAAAGTTCCATCAACATAATCTCACATTACAATTAGGAACCTCTAATCTTAGGTTTCTCTCCATCTTTCGCTTAATTGCATTTGTAAACAGCCACAGGTGTATTCAAAAAATTGTTAAAAGCAGTGTTTCAAAAAATAATTCCGATATTTATAACACCTTGTGGAAAAAAAAAAGGACCAATGTCTCAGGATAACACCTTCAATTTTCTGGACCGATGGGTCCCAAACGTAGCTTACAAAATGAAATCAACAAACATTTCATCAGACGGTACGCATAAATTTTTAATCTCGTTGACAGTAATCCTACTGTGCCTGAGCAACTGTCTCTTGGGGATTCCTTAATTGTCCCTGGCGTATATGGTACTCTCCGCTCCTCAGTAGTTATTGCGTTCTGTAGGTTTTTGAAACGGTTCAGTTAGTATGCTCACATTTCTTCTAAAATAGCACATCTAGGTAGTGGATCTCAATTTTATTAAATTGTTAACGTTTATGTCCTCCATGAAGGGCATGTCCACCCCCAAAATTATAATTTAATCCCAATACTGGAACCACTCAGTAGTGTTAGAAGAAAAATCTTACATTACATCCCAGAGCTAAATGGTTTCCCTGCAATGCCCCTCCAAGTTCCAGAAAATTGCCCACGGAGCCTAGCAGAGGGGGAAATTGTTTTTTTAGCACTGAGGCTTCTTCTGAGGAGGTTTGTTGGCATGCTTGAGCAGTCCCTACCTTCCCCTCCTCTCCCCCTGTTTTGGTCTCCCTCCCCTCAGTGGTAAATCCCTTTTATAGGTTATAGTGCATGGTATCCCACTAACGCATAATTATTTGCAGAAAGGTCACCGATTCTTATACTTCCCTTATCCTCCGCCGTCTGAAACTGACAGAGCAGCCGCTTCCAGATTGGCTGGCCATCTCAGAGCGGATGGGAGAAAGAGGAAGGGTGAAGTAAATATCGGGGAGTCCGGGAGTTTCTGCAAATAATAAAAAAGTATTAATGCAGTGGGGCTGGGAGAAAAGATTATATAACATATTTAAAAGTTATTAAAGGTGGGTTGTGGACATGCCCTGTAAGCATCCAACATATATTAGTAGTGTTTTTCTTTTTCACCTGACCCCAGATCTTATGATGTGATCCACAACCTGAGAGTAACATTTCTGTGTGGATTAACTTAAATAAGCCTATTTTGCGAGCTATTAGTTTAGTTTCCAAGAACCATACACAAAAATAGTAGCATAACTCTGTGCTACAGTTATGCCCATGGCAGTTCCCTAGCTGCTGCATGTACGAAACCTTTTATCAAACGCGAAAATTAGTTTTTTTAATAACCCCAAAGATTTTGGTGGGGATAAGAAAAAAAATCTCTTTTATTACAGAAAGAGTTAAAATGGATAGGAAACGCTGCCCCGGTACTATGGAGCCCCAAGTCTTAATGATACTCTTACATTTTAAATATGTTTTTCGATATATTGTGTTTTGTACCTATTTACTTGTTGTCTTCCTCTTCTTCCATATATGTAATGGTTGAGACCCTATGGGAGCTTGGACCATTGTTACTACAGTATGGGGAGGGGGTATTTGTTCTTTACCCTACCCCCATGTTACACCTGTTATACTATGTTATTATTGGAAAAAAATGTTACTGTATTGGTGCTGGTTATAAACCATTACACTAAGTGCGTGTAGTATGTCATGATTGTGAAATTAATGCCACGATACATGGCCAACTAGGTTATGTAGGATACGTGCACAATTGTTTTGATATTTTTTTTTGTAATATAAGTGGTGTTGGGGTTCACACTGTCGTTGAATGCACCTGAGGAAGGTCAACTTGTAGGCCCCCAATAACATGGTTTTGCGTGGTGGTGTCGCTCCAAATAACCATTTGACAATGTTGGATTATGCGGGTTTACTTGGATCCTTCTCCCAGTTTCTGGTGTATTTGTGGTGACATTTGCAGAATACACCAGTGAACAAACAAAATTACAGCTTGATGATTTACAGCAGCCGTTTTTTTGTTTTTTGTGCTTGCACTTTGCAACTAACAAAGAACCATTTTCCAAGACCTTAGGTACTTAGTGTTAGTGGTTGGTGGTGTTAGCAGACAATGCTCACTTGTTAGAAAACCTAAGCTCTAAAGGAAGTTGACAGGCGCCTACCTAAACTCCACCAAAATTACTATCAGAACTATATTTCTCTCTTTGTCTGTCCACTGTAGATAGGTAAAGAAAACCCTAAAAGAAACGGACTAACTTTTATTGTATGAAAAGCAATAAAGGACTTGTGTGTGGGGGGAGAGTTATGGTGTAGGTTTGTTTAAAAAAAAAAAAATTTGGAAAAAAGTTAAATATTTTTCGGGTCTGAGAGACAGGCTCTTCACTTTCTCCCTTTTTTTTCCTTGATCTGTGCCTATAGACGGTGCTGCTGTAGTATGATATGGAAACGTTTGCAGCCTCCGTGTTTTATCAGATGATGCATGTTAGATTTCCTATAGTACCCATTACTAACAACTAGCCCTTGTGGTTCGAAGCAAAAGCATTCCCAAACAAACTGGCCCTCACAATCTAAAAGTAGAACAAAGTCATAACCATTACAGATGCAGATGAAAGTATATACATATTGCACCACCAATTTGGTATTAAATAATTAGTGAACCCAAATAAAATATAAAAATTGGGGGTTCCCAATAAACATATTAAAAGCCCCATTTTACAACGTATCGTCTTGATCTCAATCAGTTTTTTAAAGTCAGGAAAATGGACCAAGGTCCAGAACATGAGGCCAATGATAAAAACTAGCAATGGTATCGTATAAAAGGAAGTTATTAGATAACTACCCACCCGTCAAACTCTCCCCTTCCCACATGCAAAAATGTACTGAGTCCGACATGTCAGGTTAAATCCGAAGGATAAGGTAGTAGCTATGGCGAGCACGATGAGCACCCCCCAAGGCTCCCTATGAGTCGCAAATTCAGAACAGGCCTTTGGGTCCCCTTTGCAGCTCGCACCCTTTAAAGCCACTACGCATATAAGCAAAGGCGACGTGAGGAAGTCTCAGGAATACGCATAGCATATTTGCCCCATAAGACCTTCCATGTCAATAAAGCTGGTGATTCAAATCTGGACCAAGCACATCCCGAAGCTTAACCCAGTAGGAGTGAGTGCTTACCGCTGCGTCTCCACCAGAATAGTGTCAGTCCTAAAGCCTCTGATAAGTATACAAAACAACCACCGCACGTTTAGCCAGATAAAGTCTGTTGGCTTCGTAGGTCTCGTTTTACTTAAAACGATGGTGGCAATGGAGTGTGACTGGTTGACCGGAGAGTCCACAGCTTATCTATATCATTCGAATCACCTCACCAATCCCCCTTGTATGTACTTGTTTCCACTTGGGCCGAGTACGCCCGTTAGTGATGACAGAGTGTCCGTGTCCTGGGTCTTATGCGAAAGTGGGGACTTGTTTTGATTCGCGGACCCGTCAAGGCTACACAACCTTATAATATTAGCCACCACACGAGCCTAGGTGCAGTGAGAGTGTCCCTGCGGTTCTAGAGTCGGTTACTCCCTATTTTTGTGTCGTTTGGAGTATTTTATTTACCCCCTAAGACTGCGTACTCTGATTTTGCTGGTTTGTTTGGGGATGGCTTTCGCATATTAAAGAAGCCGATGTGCTCACTCTCCATTATCGTTATACGGACTATGATTGACATTCTCAGACCACAGGCGTAAATTTGTCCCTTAAATCCAAATCCATACAGCTCAACGAGAAAGCAAAGCCCATAGAGGTGCATCAAAGCACAGCTTTTTGTTGTTTCTGTAAAGGGTTTGTGAACTTGATGGACCAACGTTGTCCTGGACGCCTGTTCCGCATAGAGGTGACTTTTGCCCTCCGCGCGCAGACACATCCCCATCAGTGGACATCCTCAGGACATCCCACCACGTCCCATATCGAGCTCACCGGTCACAGATCGTACTTTCTGATAAAGTGGGTACGAGACTCGCACCGCACCGGTTGATAGGTCTATGATACCGGTAAAGGATCATGACTTATTTGAGTAGTTATACTATATTTTTTTTGTTTGTAACATATCTAATGGGTGTTTCCGTGGCAAAGATTGAAGTCCACTGATGTTGCTATTTACCCCACACCTAGGTTTCCTATTTCCCTCATGGATAACTGAACACTTCAGTTCAGAATGCTAGTTGTCGCACACTAATGGACTTGTTCGATTGTGATTTTTGTCGCTTCTGATAATTGTGGGTCTCACGCGAGATTGTGAATCCGAGATTAAGTTTACATTTGTGAGGCATCCATCTCTTTTTCACTCTCTATTTTTTTTCCGCTCCCCCCTCCTTTTTGCATTATCCTGCCCGTTGGGGGTGTGCAAAGGAGTGAAAAGTGGGGGGTGGAGTAAGGGCGGAGTGGGGGGTCGGGACATCGCCTTAAAGGATGAGCTAGAGAAACAGAGGGTAGATGAATTGAGGGGGAGGAGACGGGTCATGCCACCCTTCTGTAAAGCCCTTGGGATGCTCCCAGGGACTTAGCCTCTCCTTCCAAGTCTAGTAGAGGTGGATCAGCCCATTTATGCTCTACTTGTTATTGTTAGTAATCTGCTACTTTTCTTTGCATCTTTCCCCAAGTCTCCCCCCTATCCCCCCCCTCACTCCCCCTTCCCCCCCCCCTCTGCCCCCTTTCGCTCGAGTATGGTAGGGTTTGGCAATCTACTCCGATTGTTATCAATTTATTTTAGATAATAGGAGTTGCCTTTTTTTGTCTGATGTCTTAAGTAAATTTATGTACCGAAGGGTGCCCAATTGAGTGAATGACGTAATTACCCATTTATAGCGCCATTGGCTTTGATCAGGGTCTCATTCAATTAAGGACGCTTCTATTGTTTAATAATGGTGTAATTTTGCCCCCACCAATCGAGTTAGCTTCAAATGTACATAAGATGTTGGATTGGGATTGGTGGGGCCCCAAAACCCTTTTTTACGATAGCACAATTTTTAAGAACGATAAGAATGGCGTACTTGAATGCTACCGCCTGTAGTTTTATTATATGATTGATACAATGTATGCAGTAACTTGGTACAGAAATTGGTTGCTCTGTCTTGTGGAATAGTTTTTATATATTGTATACACACACCTGGTAAGCTACTGCTGGTGACAGTGTGGGACCTAAACAGGGATGGAATGGTTGATTTGTCGCCCGCGGTGCCTGGGGTATATTAAGGCCTGGCGACTGTTTGATCATGTGGCTAAATAAGTTGCTCCATGTTTGCAAATGCATTAAAGTCGGAGATTAGGTCTAGTGGATATTGACCCGTTCTGCTGAATCCCCTGTTTGTGATGTAATGTGGGAATACAATAGATGGACAAAGAAGCGAAGCATACTACCTTTTATGACCATCACTTGTTATTTAGTGCAACAAAAACATCGAACAATGTTTCGGGTGCGCATATAATTTGGTGATAACGGTATTGCGCGCGGTTTCGCGTTGTGATCTCCGATTGAGCACGACGCGCAGGCCCATGTGCCTGTATGGTGTTTTTACTCCTCTCCTATACGAGGTGGCGCGTACGAAGCCCGCCTCCATCGTGCGCGGCGTGCGTCTTTTGTTTCTTGCCTCCTTGTCCCGCACACGGGAGCCTGTTGCATACGAGCAGTGCAGTGCTGGTTACTTCCAGCGCCCTTGTTTCCTTTCCCCGATCTGCCGACTGTGCGATCAGGGGGTCGGTATCTGTCTACTGCGCCACGACGGTAGCGGTGTGCTCTCTCTAGAAGCCAAGGGTGCGGTATGGTAACAGGAAGTCAGCACATATGCAATTGCGCTGGGCGCCCAGCGTAGCTCTCGCCGCGCAGACTGGGTCGTCGTTCGCAGCGAGACACTTGAGCTCGCTTCATGTCATGGCCGCTCGTTCGCTATTCTGCGCCTTGGTGCTGTTGTGCCCTCGGCGACCCATGCCAAGCGAGCCAGCTGGTGACACAGGTTTGACACTTTATGCATCATGTTTCACAATATCCAGTCTGCCGGTTTTGACAAACACTCAGTTGTGTCCTCCCAACAGTGAGGTCGCGTTGTGTACGCCCCCTAGTGCACGCACGCGGACTTGTTCATCTTGCCTCGTTTCCGCTCTTCACCTTTTCCGAGGAGTGTTTAGGACATGTTAGGAGGCTGACTCCTGCACGGAGTCGCTCAACCACTCAAATGTGGTTCATGTCGTAGCACTGATGGGACGTTTAACAGGAAAGCTAGCACGGGCTCTCTAGAGAGCCCTGTGTCTTCTGCTGTGGTTGGTTCCTCCGTGCAAGCTGACTTGGGCGCGGTAGGATCTTGTCTTCTCTACGGCCTAAAGTTAATTTATCTCTGTGTACTAAGTTATGCTATCTTCAGGGCCATCATAGCTTCAGTAGGATGTAAAGATGGGTACACTGCTTGTAGTCCCCTGGCTACCCCCGCGTCCGCTATCGTGTTCCATCTTAAATTCGCAGTAGTTTATTTGCTTCTGCCTGGCGTATATGGGCGACATGCTGTATCCCAGTCCATCGACACGCTACCCTGTAATAGTTGGGTTCCCTGTTCCTGTTGTACCTGTCATATGTTATATTCATGTACCACTGAGTGCAACGGCCCTTGTAACTCCGCCGGATGAACACGAGCCGTGGCATGGGCGATCAGATAGTGGCCCCCAGTGTTCGCCGTTGTCTCCGTACAGATCCAGCCATGTGCACTCACCCTAAACAGTCTTAACCCCACTCACCCTGCCGCAGAATCACCACTAGTTGTCTCCGACTCTGTAGCTGCCATACCAACCATTCAAGATTCGTTTACCCTATTTTGGTGCTAGTCGACGTTTGTTAAGCGGCCCTCACGTAACTCAGCTATAGTTATCATCTGTCGTTGTTTTCATCTGATATACCACGTCCTTGTACACCTGTAACATGGTTAACGATTTCGTACTTTTTTCTGGCACTTTTCGGGAATCAGTCCTGGTGGTCCATATGCAATTTTTTTTTTGCCAAATTTTCATGGATTTTTCCCCCCTTTTCCCTTTCCATAGTACGCCTTCAACAAAAACCTCCGTACTGCTTCTACCAACAAGCTTTCCCTCGACTCACCTCGAGACTACACCCCACCAATACACCGGTATCCAGGAGGGCACCAATCGATATCGTTTCGCCGTTTATAGGTCGCCCACCCCCAAATCTGTTCTTATACACCCCCTGACTTCACAACTGTATATACCCACCTTGAACTTGTGTATCCACCCCCACCACCCCTCGCACTATTGTGGTTCAGCACACTAGCTACATCGATATAGACCGCCACCCAAGCGACTCTCTAATTTGATTTGATTACTCCATACACCCAAGTGAGATAGTTTGTCTCCTTAGAATACGAGTGTTAGAATCACCGCACCTATCTGGATTATTATTCCCTTGTATGGTTTTTTTTTTGTATTGTTTGTCCAGTTTCGCTATACAAATACTATCCCACCGTATTACTGGTCGTCTTTAGCTCGGTTCTTTTCGTTCCAAATTGTTAAATATTTTCTCAATTTTCCTTTTTTTCCTCAACTGTAAAAACAGAGACAATAAATGCAATGCTTTAGCTAAAAATTGTGGAGGAAGCAAGTTCAAACGCATTCAAATATGAAAGCCTAACCCCTCCAGAATAAAACGGTATGCCCACTTCATATGGTGTGTACCAGAGACATGGCTACAACTAACCCAGAGTGGTGAACAGCAAAAAAAAATTTAGCCAACTCTGTATTTGAACAGTCATCTGCAGTTTTTCCCAAAAATACCCCCCTACTCAGAAATACCCACCCCCCCCCCAAACTATATATCCTGAAATCTAACCACACTCAGCTATGTAAGCGTATAGTTTGTTTATTCTACTACCAACCCCAGTGTGGGCGCAGTTTTATATAGATTCGCACTTTGCAGATTTCTAAAACAAATTAAACATCAAACAACATTCAAAAGGTAAGAGAGAAATATGTCAAAACCCATGGAATGTAAAAAAAAGTAAATATCAATTCCCAAATGTCCTGAATCAAACGGTATGCACATATGTGTGTGGTTAATACCGACGGGACGTGGAAGCGAATATAGAGTCAAGACATGCACGATGCGCCTCAGAAACAGCACAAAATTTTAGCTAACTCCGAATTGAACAGTCTGCAGTTTTTCCACAAACATCCGTACTAACTCAGAAATAACCCCAACAGACTGATATATTCCTGAAATGTAACACACCTTACAGCTACACGTAACGCTTGTAGTTTGTTCATTCATACCCATCAATGGTGTGGGCCCAGTTCTTCGTAGAAGTTTGCACTTTTCTGAAAAATAAACAAAAAACAACTAAAAAGGTGAAAGACATAGAAAATCATGCCTAAACCTCATGGAATTGTAAAAAAAGTTACTAAATATCAATCTCCCAAAGTCCTGAATCAAACGTATGCCATTGTGTAGTTACACACTCGACGTGGAAGCGAAAAGCCACGAAGTGAGACAATGCATGATGGCTCAGAAACAGCGAAAAGAATATTAGCCAACTCCAATTTGAACAGTTTGCAGTTTTTTTTCCACAAAACCACCCCAATAACTACCCGAGAATACCCCTCACAAACATATATTCCTGAATTACCACCTTCAGCTATGTAGCACTCCCTAGTTCGTTCGTTCATTATTCCATCAATGGTTTGGAGGCAGTTCTTAATAGAAATTCGCACTTTTCTGAAAAATTAACAAAAAACAAACTTCAAAGGTAAAAGCGATTTTACCTTTGAAGTTGTTTTTTGTCATTTTTTCAGAAAAGTGCGAATTTCTACCCAAACCTCAGGAATGTAAAAAAAGTTACTAAATATCAATCTCCCAAATGTCCTGAATCAAACGGTATGCCATATGTGTGGTTACACACGCGGACGTGGAAGCGAAAAGCACAAAGTGAGACAATGCACGATGGCTAGAAACAGCGAAAATATTTAGGCCAATTCGAATTCGGACAGTCTGCAGTTTTTTCCACAAAACACCCCCGTAACTTAGAAATAACCCCCAGACTATATATTCCTGAAATCTACACACCTTCAGACTATGTAACACCTGTAGTTGTTCATTCATACCATCAATGTGTGGGCTCAGTTCTTCATAGAAGTTCGCATTTGTCTGAAAAAATGAACAAAAACAACTTCAAAAGGTAGAAATCATGCCAAAACCTGATGTAATGGTAAAAAAATACTAATATATATTAATATCCCCCCAAATGTTCTGAATAAACGGTATGCCATATGTGTGGTTACACAGCGGATGTGGAAGCGAATGGCCACGAAGTGAGACAATGCACAATGGCTCAGAAACATCAAAATATTCAGGCAACTCTGAATTGAACAGTCTGCAGTTTTCCCCACAAAACACCCCCCACAAAACCATCTACACACCTTATCTATCTATTCTGTAGTTTTATTCTTCATACCATCAATGGTGTGGGCGCAGTTCTTCGTAGAAGTTCGCAGTTTTAGACGATTTTCTAAAAATTTGGGAAAAAAGACTGCAGAAGGTAGAAATCATGGAAAAATCCCAAGTAATGTAAAAAAAAGTTACAAATATCAATTTCCCAAATGTCCTGAATCAAACGGTATGCCCTATGTATGGTTACACACGCAGACGTGGAATCGACTAGCCGCCAAGTGAGCCAATGAACAGTGGCCCAATTACAGCAACTTTTTAGATTTGTCAGACTAAACACCCACTTAATTAGAAATACCTCCAAAAGTATATATCTTGGAATCTACACACCTTCAGCTACACAATGGTGTGATCTTTTATGCATACCACTAATGGTGTGGGTGCAGTTTTGTGAAGAATTTTGCTTTTTTTACCAGATTTTCAGGAAAATTTTATAAAAATACAATTCTTTCAAGTTAAGAATAATGGCAAATTTCCATGTCATGTAAAAAAAACTTATAATTATCAATCTTCCACAATTTCCTGAATCAAATGGTATGCCATATGCTGGATGCACACAAAGACATAGCCACTAACTAACTCAAATGGGAAGCATGCAAGTGCAATTACAAGAAAAAAATTGAGGTTGGTCTGTAATTTCAAAACAGCCCCAAAACTTGTAAATTCCCCCACAAACTATATATTTTTGGAATCTACACGCATTCAGCTATGTTACGGTGCCATGCTTTCATACATACATGAAGAATTCCAGAAACCAGTGATCCAAAGAACTCGTCGTGTTTTTGGAGGTTTTGTGAAAGTAAATAAGAGGATTCAAGGGTTGAAATCCTACCAAACCCACTTGACAAGCAAAAAAACTCACTAATATTAATTTCCCAAATGTCCTGAACAAACAGTATACCATAGTGTGGATGCACACGAGCGTGGCCACCAACTAGCTCAAAGGGACGCATGCACAAAGCAATTACAAGAAAAAATCAAAGTGCTCTGTAATTTAACAGCCTACCGTTTTTCAAAGGAAACAGCCCCGAAACTAGGAAAATACCCTAACAAAACTATTTGGAATCTACACACTTCGGCTACGTCAGGTGCCATGCTTTCATACATACATGAAGAATTCCAGACCCAGTGATCCAAAGAACTCTGTGTTTTTAGGAGGTTTTGTGAAAATAAAATAGATGTTTCAAGGGTTGAAATCTACCAAACCCACTTGACAAGCAAAAAACCCCACTAAATGTCATCTCCCACATTCCTGCATCAAACCGTATGCCATATGTGTGGGTGCACACAGAGATGTGGCCACCAACTAGCTCCAATGGGAGGCATGCACAAGTGTATTACAAGAAAAAAATCAAAGTGCTCTGTAATTTGAACAGCCTACTCTTTTCTAAGGAAACTCCCGAAACTTGGAAATCCCCCCCACAAACTATATATTTTTGGAATCTACGCACCTTCAGCTACATTACAGTGCCATGCTTTCATTCATACATAAGAATCCAGACCCAGTGATCCAAAGAACGCCATGTTTTTAGGAGGTTTTGTGAAAAATAAAATAAGTGATTCAAGGTTGAATCCTACCTAAACCCAATTGACAAAAAAAAAAAAAAAACCACTAAATGTAATTCCCACATGTCCTGAATCAAACGGCATGCCATTGCGTGGATGCACACAGAGGCGGGTCACCAACTAGCTCAAATGGGACGCATGAACAAGTGCAAGTACAACAGAAAAAATCAAAGTGCTCTGGAATTTGAACAGCCTATTCAACTTGGAAATTCACCCCACAAATATATTTTTGGAATCTAACACCTTTAGCTACGTAACGTTGTCATGCTTTCATACATGCATGAATAATTCCAGACACAGTACTCCATAGAATTCTGTGCTTTAGGAGATTTTGTAAAATAAAATAAGATGATTCAAAGGTTGAATTCCCCCTAAACCACTTGACAAGCAAACAAACCTACTAAATGTCAATCTTCCACATGTTTTGAATCAAACGGTATGCCATATGCGTGGGGCACATAGAGGCATGGCACCAACTAGCTCAAAGGGACGCATGCACAAGTGTAATTACAAGAAAAAATCAAGTGTTCTGTAATTTGAGCAGCCCATTCAACTTGGAAATACCCCCAAAACAATATATTTTGGAATCTAAACCCTCAGCTACGTAACTGTGTCATGCTTTCGTTATACATAAGAATTCCAGCCGTTGTTATTCATAGAACTCCGTGCTTTTAGGAGATTTTGTGAAAAAATAAGAGGACTCAAAGGTTGAATCCTACCTAAACCCACTTGGCAAGTAAAAAAAAACCCACTAAATGGCAATCTCCCAATGTCCTGAATCAAACAGTGTGCCATATGGGGGGTGCAAACAGAGACGGGGCACAAACTAGCTCAATGGGATGCATGCAGAATTTAAATTACAAGAAAAAAATTTAAAAAATACAACCCACCCTCACCCCCCCACACTCTCCCCTTTTAGTGGTATTTTAGTGAAAAACGGTTAGTACGGAGTCACACAAGTTTTTGCACACTTACTAATCCTAAATATTCAATCTGGTCTTTTTTTGGTACCTCTGTAAAATTTCTTACTAAAATAGGCTTAGTTTCCCTTGAGAAATCAGACAAATAATGATCTGTGTTTACTTTACCAATATCACCGGGGGCATTGGGAAGCTGGAGAGATTTTTTTTGCCAATTTAAGTTTTAAGGGTTAAAAAAAAAAGTGTGGTATCACTTTAAGAATTTTTTTGTGTGCATTTCCCTTTTTTTTATGATCATTCCCAAAAATATCATCAGATCATCTTAGGGAATAATAACGAACTTGGAATATGGGCATAAATGCCCGTTTTCAATTCGAAATTCGATCGGAACTCACTTCGGAAATTATTTTCCAGGAAGTGAATTTTCATTCATTGGCAAGATCATAATTTGGTGATCAGAAGTGATCACTAAATTTTGATCTCTGTCCCCATTTTTTTTCTAAGTCTTTGCTAAGTAGTTCCATTCACAAAAAGTATAGTAAGCTGTCACACTGACAGCTTTACTATACCACGTACTGCACTGTGATCTGAATGGAGATTGAAGTGCAGAACCTCTACTACACCACCAGGGGCAGACTGGGAGAAGCCTAAGGGAAGATCCCTGATGAAGCAGGAAATCCTGTGGTGTCACGGGGGTCTCCCTTATCGCACGGACCTGTCTCCTTCTGCTCCCGGCTCCTGCAAGAAAGGTAAGTTATCTCCCGATTCCCACATTGTTTTTAGACAAAACTAATGGGGGATCAAGGGGGCTAGGGGAGGGAGTTGAATTCTGCCCCCTGATCGCCCCTAGCGCGGACAGTTTTTTTTTAAAATGGGAAACCAAAGATCATATATTCACGATCTGTGGCAGCTTGAGCATTGTATGCACAGAACGTGAATATGATCTGTGGCAGGCAAAGGGTTTAAACCACAGAGATCCTGAGTATCGCCTCCTTAAGTCCACCAGAGTTTATGTCGGAGATGGTGTAAGAAAAAGGAGGGTACATATGTACTGGTTGCCTATCCCTGCTTAAACCATGCACCTGTGTGGGGTCTAAGATTCACACACAACAAGCCACACCCACTTGCTATAGCACACACACACACACCTCAGAAAACTTTCTGCAGGCATCCTGGGATACTATAGACACCTTTGATTTCTTATTAGGATCATTAAATAAATGGAAATTAAAAACACACTATTTGTGAGTATAAAACTATAAACATCATCAACTGTACCAGTAACATTGGAGATCTCTCCCTCTGAACATGGGACACAATCATAACAGCAGGACTGGGCTCCAGGTATTGGTGCTTTCCTGAACCCGGGGAGACAATTCGGAACATCTCCCTCTAGGAATCTAAATACAAATGAAAACAATTTACATTAATATATCTCTTGTAAAATTAATCTTATATAACTTTGTTGACAACACAGACTTTATTTACTGCTGGCTTCTGCATTACAATGGGGGTTAACCTTGTGCTACCTATTCAAGTGCTTCCCTATTCATGCTGGCTAGCACAAGTTAACTTCATAGGTAACCATACATCGGATTTTCTATCGGCCAAAAAAAATCTGATTGGAAGAACCTAATGAAAATCCCACCGTGTGCCGGCAATTTCTGTAGATCTCAGCTTGAAAACTACGGAGGGTCTGGTTCTGGTAGATCATGTTGTTATTGAAAACTACTGAGGGTCTGGTTCTGTGTAGATCATGTTGTTTTTAAAACTACAGAGGGTCTGGTTCTGGTAGATCATGTTGTCTTGAAAACTACGGAGGGTCTGGTTCTATTAGATCATGTTGTTTTCGAAAACTACGGAGGGTCTGGTTCTATTAGATCATGTTGTTTTCGAAAACTACGGAGGGTCTGGTTCGGTAGATCAGGTTGTTTTCGAAAACTATGGAGGGTCTGCTTCTGGTAGATCATGTTGTTTTTGAAACTACGGAGGGTCTGGTTCTGGTAGATCATGTTGTTATCGAAAACTACAGAGGGTTGGTTCTGGTAGATCATGTTGTCTTGAAAACTACGGAGGGTCTGGTTCTGGTAGATCATGTTGTTATCGAAAACTACAGAGGGTCTGGTTCTGGTAGATCATGTTGTTTTTGAAAACTACGGAGGGTCTGGTTCTGTTGATCATGTTGTTATCGAAAATTACGGAGGGTCTGTTTCTGGTAGAGATGTTGTCTTGAAAACTACGGAGGGTCTGGTCTGGTTCTGGAGATCATGTTGTTTTTGAAAACTACGGAGGGTCGGTTCTGGTAGATCATGTTGTTTTCGAAAACTACAGAGGGTCTGGTTCTGGTAGATCTGTTTTCGAAATCTACGGAGGGTCTGCTTCTGGTAGATCATGTTGTTATCGAAAACTATGGAGGGTCTGGTTCTGTTAGATCATGTTGTCTTGAAAACTACGGAGGGTCTGGTTCTGGTAGATCATGTTGTTTTCGAAAACTCGGAGGGTCTGGTTCTGGTAGATCATGTTGTTTCGAAAACTACAGGAGGGTCTGGTTCTGGTAGATGATGTTGTCTTGAAAACTAAGGAGGGTCTGGTTCTGGTAGATCATTGTTTGTTTTTGAAAACTACGGAGGGTCTGGTTCTGGTAGATCATGTTGTTTTCGAAAACTACAGAGGGTCTGGTTCTGGTAGATCATGTTTTCGAAATCTACGGAGGGTCTGGTTCTGGTAGATCATGTTGTTTTCGAAAACTATGGGGGTCTGGTTCTGGGATATGATGTTGTCTTGAAAACTACAGGGTCGGTTCTGGTAGATCATGTTGTCTTGAAAACTACGGAGGTGGTTCTGGTAGATCATGTTGTTTTCGAAAACTACGGAGGGTCTGGTTCTGGTGATGATGTTGTCTTGAAAACTACAGAGGTCTGGTTCTGGTAGATCATGCTTGTGAAAACTACGGAGGGTCTGGTTCTATTAGATCATGTTGTTTTGAAAACTACGGAGGGTCTGTTCTGGTAGATCATGTTGTTTTCGAAAACTACGGAGGGTCTTGTTCTGGTAGATCATATTGTTTTCGAAAACTACGGAGGGTCTCGTTCTGGTAGATCATGTTGTTTTCGAAAACTACAGAGGGTCTGGTTCTGGTAGATCATCCGGAATATTTTGAATAAACATTGGTCAATTTTAAGAATGGATCCTCTTTTGAAAGATATATTACCTCCTAGCCCAAGGATCGTGTATAAAAAGGGCCGCACTATAGGTTCCCTAGTGTCCCCTAGTCTATTTAGGGAAAACACTATTGAGAAAATTACCCCTACTTAGCTTAACTATAAAGGATGCTATAAATGTGGCCTAGCACATTGTAATATGTGTAAATATATTTGCACATCAAGTACCTTTACAGATAGTAGAGGTCGGAGAACATTTACTATTAAAAGACACCTTAATTGTAGATCTTCCATGTTATATATCTTGCGACCTGTGCCTGTGGCAAACAATATGTTGGAAAAACGATCAGGCCAGCTTATAAGAGAATAGCTGAACACGTGAATGCAGCCCTAAGAGGACGCTGTGATACAGCAATATCCTGCTCACGTTAGGATTGTCATGAGGGCAAATTAATGATATCTTTTCAGATCATAGATCATATACCTCGAGACATCGGAAGGGGGATAGAGAACGCAGTCTGCTTAGACAAGAAGCGTTGGATTTACTCGCTAAATACCATTGTTCCCCAGGTCTCAAAAGGAGTTTGAATTGAACTGTTTTTGCAATTAAATATTGTATACCTGTCTATAATACTTGTACTTTCTAGTATAATTATATTTTTACTTTATGTCACTTATCTGTGTTACCTATATATATTATCCAGTATACTTATCTAATACTATAGTCATTATAGAATATGATATTCGAGTATTACTACTTACCTGGCGATTTTATATACCAGACTTAGATTTGATACATTCTGTACTATGTGGTTGCTATTCACTCATTAGAACGTTCCCATAATATATTATAATCATTGTAAAATGGGAGGTTTCACATATCTCTACGTATGTATATATGTGTGTTTTTAACATGATTTATGGTTTTATTGTGTACTATTGTATACTAAGGGTTTGAGATGTTTTAAGGGTGTTTCATATTTTTGGATAGAAAAGGGGTTAAACTTTGGTGTATATAAGCATTGCAGTACACACCCTCCCCAGCCCCTGAGGAAGTGGAAGGAGTTCCACGAAACGTGTCGGGCGGAGTTTGGTGTGTGGACCTCATGGCACATTGTTTGGACCCCACATGTTCTGCTTTAACCTACTGGAATAAAGATTTGAATTTTTAACTTTATACGTTTGGATCGATTTTGGTTGCCGGCCTTCGCTTTGGGAAGCACTCCCTGTGTTCTGTATATTATTCTGGTAGATCATGTTGTTTTTGAAAACTATGGAGGGTCTGGTTCTGGTAGATCAGTTTTTCTTTTTCAATAGAGCGATAAATCCATAGAGTCTTTCGAAAACATGAAAATCCCCTCAATAATCCGCTCAATTTGATCAAATTCTTTGCATTGATTGGATATCGATACCGGGTGTGGGGGCCTTTACTTGTGGTGGTTGCACGGGAATATAAAAAGACACCTGTGCAGCCTCTGCAAAGTACTTGTGGAAATATGTTTTTGAGGGGACTGCCCCATATGGAGGGGATGTCCCTAAAGTTTTTGTGTCATGTCATTTGTTGTCCAGGTTATATAATATAGAATGGACAATACTGCACGGTTACTAAATATGGTATTATCTAATGGTGGCCAGAGTGCTTTTTATGACCAAGGGCATAAAAAAATCACACAAACATAACAAAATATAAGTGTTAGACTGTGAATCTTCCACTTACATCTGGGCTGTGACTATTCCAATAAATTCGTTCAGAGATGTTTATATGCTGATCTGGTTGCGCCCAGGGAGGATTGTTCCCACAGTGATGAAATAAATACAACGTATAAAACTGAAGTACATTCTGCAACTCGTACTTTGTTATAATCTTTCGATTTTCATCAAATAATTCTTCTGATTATCGTATATATGTTTGTTCAAATAATGGGCAGCTGTTTAAATAAAGGATTGTTACAGAGACGTCATTCATCCAGCCAGGTTATAACATATCAAAACTGTAATTAACTGTAATAAAGGATATGTGTGATTTTATTGCACAGAGCAGCTCTGTATAGTGGAGGCATTGGAATGTGTGGTGTATGGTGTGTCTACGGTGTGGAATGGAATTCCTGTCCAATTCGGAGCCGGTTCCAAAGTTCAGAATTTGGATCTCAGAACTCTCCATATTTTTAAAAGAATAGTGCACTGCAATAGGAACTACAGTATTCCTTTTCTACATTGATTGAAGCCTGGGAGGTTAAGGAGCTATCCCTTACCTCCTGTTCTTCAATCAATGTTGGATAGCCAGGAATGAGATCTGAAAATCTTACCTTTCGCGTGATCAAGCAGGGCCGCACTGAAATTTCCAACCGCTTCCTGCCTCTGTTCTGCTATAGCGTGCATTATCGGGATGTGCGTTATAGTGTAACAGAAGCAGGAAAAGTCGGGAACTGTCAGCGGCCCCGCTGGATCACGTGAAAGGTAGATTTTCAGATCTCTGTCCCGGCTTATAAACATTGATTGAAGAAGGGAGGTAAGGCATTGCTCCTTAACCTCCTGGGCTTCAATCAATGTAGAAAATTAATAGTTCACTATTGCAGTGAACTATTCCTTTAATAATTATCAAAAATACAGAGCTACTTTCGAGAGTACCGAGATTACTTTCAAGGGTTACTGAATATACAAGGCTAGTTTCAAGGGTTACTGAATATACAAGGCTAGTTTCAAGGGTTACTGAATATACAAGGTTACTTTTGAGGGTTACTGAATATATAAGGCTACCTTTGGGGTTACTGAATATACAAGCCTACTTTCGAGGGTTAATGAATATACAAGGCTACTTTCAAGGTTTACTGAATATACAAAGCTACTTTCGAAGGTTACTGAATATACAAGGCTACTTTCAAGGGTTACTGAATATACAGGGCTACTTTCAAGGTTTACTGAATATACAAGGCTACTTTCGAAGGTTACTGAATATACAAGGCTACTTCTAGGGTTCTGAATATAAAAGGCACTTTCGAAGGTTACTGAATATACAAGGTTACTTTGAGGGTTACTGAATATACAAGACTACTTTCAAGGTTTACTGAATATACAAGGCTGCTTTCAAGGTTTATGAATATAAGGCTACTTTCGAGTTACTGAATATACAAGGCTACTTTCTAGGGTTTCTGAATATAAAAGGCTACTTTCGAAGGTTACTGAATATACAAGGCTACTTTCGAGGTTACTGAATATACAAGGCTACTTCAAGGTTTACTGACTATACAAGGCTACTTTCGAAGGTACTGAATATACAAGGCTACTTTCTAGGGTTACTGATTATAAAAGGCTACTTTTGGGGGTTACTGAATATACAGGGCTACTTTCGAGGATTACTGAATATACAGGGCTACTTTTGAGGTTTACTGAATATACAAGGCTACTTTCGAGGGTTACTAAATATACAAGGCTACTTTCAAGGGTTACTGAACATACAGGGCTACTTTCGAGGCTTACTGAATATACAATGCTACTTTCAAGGGTTACTGAATATACAAGGCTACTTTCGAAGGTTACTGAATATACAAGGCTACTTTAAAGGGTTACTGAATATACAAGGCTACTTTCAATGGTTACTGAATAAACAAGGCTACTTTTGAGGGTAACTGAATTTTACAAGGCTACTTTCAAGGTTTATTGAATATACAAGGTACTTTGAGGGTTACTCAATATACAAGGCTACTTTTGAGGGTTACTAAAATATACAAGCTACTTTCAAGGGTTACTGAATATACAAGGATACTTTCGAGGTTTACTGAATACTTTTGAGGTTTACTGAATATACAAGGCTACTTTCAAGGTTTGCTGAATATACAGGCTACTTTCAAGGTTTACTGAATATATAAGGCTACTTTTGAGGGTTACTGAATATACAAGGCTACTTTCGAGGGTTACTGAATATACAAGGTTACTTTCGAGGTTTACTGAATATACAAGTCTACTTTCTAGGGTTACTGAATATACAAGGCTACTTTCGAAGGTTACTGAATATACAAGGCTACTTTCAAGGGTTACTGAATATACAAGGCTACTTTCGAGGTTTACTGAATATACAAGGCTACTTTTTTTGAGGGTTACTAAATATACACGGCTACTTTCGAGGGTTACTGAATATATAAGGCTACTTTGAGGGTTACTGAATATATAAGGCTACTTTCGAGGGTTACTGAATATATAAGGCTACTTTTGAGGGATACTGAATATATAAGGCTACTTTTGGGGGTTACTGAAAGTACAAGGCTACTTTCGAGGGTTACTGAATATACAAGGTTACTTTCGAGGTTTACTGAATATACAAGTCTACTTTCTAGGGTTACTGAATATACAAGTCTACTTTCTAAGGTTACTGAATATACAAGGCTACTTTCAAGGGTTACTGAATATACAAGTACTTCTAGGTACTGAATATACAAGTCTACTTTCTAAGGTTACTGAATATACAAGGTTACTTTCTAAGGTTACTGAATATACAAGTCTACTTTCTAAGGTTACTGAATATACAAGGCTACTTTCAAGGGTTACTGAATATACAAGGCTACTTTCTAAGGTTACTGATATATACAAGTCTACTTTCTAAGGTTACTGAATATACAAGGTTACTTTCTAAGGTTACTGAATATACAAGTCTACTTTCTAAGGTTACTGAATATCAAGGCTACTTCAAGGGTTACTGAATATACAAGTCTACTTTCGAGGTTTACTGAATATACAAGGCTACTTTTTTTTTGAGGGTTACTAAAATACAAGCTACTTTCGAGGGTTACTGAATATATAAGGCTACTTTCGAGGGGTTATGAATATATAAGAATACTTTTGGGGGTTATGAATGTACAAGGCTACTTTATGCACAAGTCTACTTTTGGGGGTTACTGAATGTACAAGTCTACTTTGAGGTTACCGAAATAAGCCTTGTATATATGCAAAGACTTGAAAATAGAATACATGTAAAGGAAGTTCCTTTTTATTAACGTTTTGTGATTTGTACGTGCTTCCCTGACCATTTCCCAGGTGCCTGGGAATTTACTGTAAGTTACCATGCTTTTTATAGCGTTACTTTACTCTGAACTTTGTTTTTTTTTCTGCCCCATTGACTTCTATGGGTCCTTTTTTGATTTTCGAAATTTTTCGAAATTTCAAAAATCCAAAAATGGAACTTACCTGTTTCTAACATCTCTAATGAGGACCTGCTGCATTGTTTATGTGCATTTGCATACCCTTTCCTTTCATGACACATTAATATTAAAACACATACAATAAGAATGGATATGTAATACATGCAGTGGGAAATCCATTGTCTTGTGAAACTCCAAATACGACTGAATCACCATAGAGGGAACGTAAAGGGATGTGCACATGTTTTCTAATAATTCTCTTTTAAATTCATGTTCTTTAGGGAGGTAGAGGAGCAACCATCTTAGCTGAGCAGTGGGCTATCAAAAAGCAGTTTGTTCCATGTCTGACTGCTCTCTCTATGTCACTCAGTGGCCAAGCTTTTAGAAG
>CM033469.1:10344146-10433456 GCA_019447015.1 Hymenochirus boettgeri
ACTGAATATACAAGTCTACTTTCTAGGGTTACTGAATATACAAGTCTATTTCTAAGGTTACTGAATATACAAGGCTACTTTCAAGGGTTACTGAATATACAAGGTACTTTCTAAGGTTACTGAATATACAAGTCTACTTTCTAAGGTTACTGAATATACAAGGTACTTTCTAAGGTTAATGAAATACAGTCTACTTTCAAGGTTACTAATACAAGGCTACTTCAAGGGTTACTGAATATACAAGGCTACTTTCTAAGGTTACTGAATATACAAGTCTACTTTCTAAGGTTACTGAATATACAAGGTTACTTTCTAAGGTTACTGAATATACAAGTCTACTTTCTAAGGTTACTGAATATACAAGGCTACTTTCAAGGGTTACTGAATATACAAGTCTACTTTCGAGGTTTACTGAATATACAAGGCTACTTTTTTTTTGAGGGTTACTAAATATACAAGGCTATTTCGAGGGTTACTGAATATATAAGGCTACTTTCGAGGGGTTACTGAATATATAAGAATACTTTGGGGGTTACTGAATGTACAAGGGCTACTTTATGCACAAGTCTACTTTTGGGGGTTGAATGTACAAGTCTACTTTTGAGGGTTACCGAAATAAGCCTTGTATATATGCAAAGACTTGAAAATAGAATACATGTAAAGGAAGTTCCTTTTTATTAACGTTTTGTGATTGTACGTGCTTCCCTGACCATTTCCCAGGTGCCTGGGAATTTACGTAAGTTACCATGCTTTTTATAGCGTTACTTTACTCTGAACTTTGTTTTTTTTTCTGCCCCATTGACTTTATGGGTCCTTTTTTGATTTTCGAAATTTTTCGAAATTTCAAAAATCCAAAAATGGAACTTACCTGTTTCTAACATCTCTAATGAGGACCTCTGCATTGTTTATGTGCATTTGCATACCCTTTCCTTTCATGACACATTAATATTAAAACACATACAATAAGAATGGATATGTAATACATGCAGTGGGAAATCCATGTCTTGTGAAACTCCAAATACGACTGAATCACCATAGAGGGAACGTAAAGGGATGTGCACATGTTTTCTAATAATTCTCTTTTAAATTCATGTTCTTTAGGGAGGTGAGGAGGAGCAACCATCTTAGCTGAGCAGTGGGCTATCAAAAGCAGTTTTTTCCTGTCTGACTGCTCTCTCTATGTCACTCAGTGGCCAAGCTTTTAGAAGGAATATTAAAGGGCAACTATAGTGAAAAAAAAACTTTGTCTGTATACAATGTAAGCTGTGAATAGTGCAGGTTTATTGTAAAACATGCGTGCTACATGTTTCAGACCCACTCAGTACTTGAGGAAGGAAAGTGGGTCAGAAGCACGCATTTTTTACAATAAACCTGCACTATTCACAGTTACAGACCTTGTCTTTTTATGTTTCATCTACATGTATTGTTTAAGTGTTGGAGGCCATATTTAAAACTTGCAATACCCTCGGTTTTCGTAACTGTACGACCGTGGCAGTAGTATATCCATGCTGTAAACTACCGTAATGATATTCTACCGGGGGTCTGTAGATTTACGCTCACTATCGTCCTTTACAGAGATTTTCGATAGTGATCATAAGTTAACGATCGGCAAAACGTAAGTATGGCCCATAGTGTCAAGGTCACTAGCTCTCCCTGTCAGCTGTAGCATATATGGGGAAATGAAGCTTTTTAAGGGGAATGTTGGAGGTAGGAAGATTATGTTTTATAGAACCACATGGTGCAGAACTGTAGGGAGGATAGAGAAGTGAACCTGAACTTAGCACCAGCTCTGTGCAATGCATTTCTCATCAGTGTACCTTATTAAGGGAATGTTGAGTAGGAAGAGTATGTTTTTATAGGAACCACATGTGTGCAGAACTGTAGGGGGAGGATAGAGAAGTGAACCTGAACTTAGCACCAGCTCTGTGCAATGCATTTCTCATCAGTGTACCTTTAAAAGGGAATGTTGGAGGGTAGGAAGAGTGTTTTTTTATGAAACCACATGGTGTAGAACTGTAGGGAGGATAGTGAAATGAACCTGATGTTAGCATAGATTTCCTAGTAGCAGTGTTGTAGTGTGATGTATACAGGTCTGTGTATAGATTTCCTAGTAGCAGTGTTGTAGTGATGTATACAGGTCTGTGTTTAGATTTCCTAGTAGCGTGTTTGTAGTGTGATGGATATAGGTCTGTGTATAGATTTCCTAGTAGCGGTGTTGTAGTGTGATGTATATAGGTCTGTGTATAGATTTCCTAGTAGCGGTGTTGTAGTGTGATGGATACAGGTCTGTGTATAGATTTCCTAGTAGCGGTGTTGTAGTGTGATGGATAGAGGTCTGTGTATAGATTTCCTATTAGCGGTGTGTGTTGATGGACAGGTCTGTGTATAGATTTCCTAGTAGCGTGTTGTAGTGTGATGGATATAGGTCTGTGTATATATTTCCTAGTAGCGGTGTTGTAGTGTGATGGATATAGGTCTGTATATAGATTTCCTAGTAGCAGTGTTGTAGTGTGATGTATACAGGTCTGTGTATAGATTTCCTAGTAGCAGTGTCTAGTGTGATGTATACAGGTCTGTATTAGATTTCCTAGTAGCAGTGTTGTAGTTGATGGATATAGGTCTGTATATAGATTTCCTAGTAGCAGTGTTGTAGTGTGATTTATAGGTCTGTATATAGATTTCCTAGTAGCAGTGTTGTAGTGTGTATTATATAGGTCTGTATTGCAGTGTTGTAGTGTGATGGATATAGGTCTGTTATATAGATTTCCTGTAGCAGTGTTGTATGTGATGTATATAGGTCTGTATATAGATTTCCTAGTAGCAGTGTTTGTAGTGTGATGTATATATATAAAATAAATTGCAGGTGAAACATACAAACACAGGTCTGTACTTTGAATAGTGAAGGTTTTTTGTAAAACATGCATGCTACATGTTTCAGACCCCTCAAGTACTTGAGGAAGGAAATTGGGTCAGAAGCACGCATGTTTTACAATAAACCTGCACTATTCACAGTTACAGACCTGTGTCTTTGTATGTTTCATCTGCAATGTATTGTTTAAGTGTTGGAGGGCCATATTTAAAAACTTGCAATACCCTCGGTTTTCGTTACTGTACGACCGTGGCAGTAGTATAACCATGCTGTAACTACCGTTATGATATTCTACGGGGTGGTCGTAGATTTAACGCTCACTATCTCATTTACAAGATTTTCGATAGCGATCATAAATTAAACGATCGGCATAACGTAAGTATGGCCCATAGTGTAAAGGTCACTAGCTCTCCGTCACTGTAGCAATATGTGGGAAATAAGCTTTTTTAAAGGGGAATGTTGGAGGGTAGGAAGAGTATGTTTTTATAGGACCCATGGTGCAGACTGTAGGGGGAGATAGAGAAGTGAACCTGAACTTAGCACAGCTCTGTTCAATGCATTTCTCATCAGTGTACCTTATTAAAGGGAATGTTGGAGGGTAGAAGAGTGTGTTTTTAGAAACCACATGGTGTAGAACTGTAGGGGGGAGGATGTGAAGTGAACCTGATGTTAGCACAGCTCTGTGCAATGCATTTCTCATCAGTGTACCTTATTAAAGGGAATGTTGGAGGGTAGGAAGAGTGTGTTTTTATAGAAACCACATGGTGTAGAACTGTAGGGGGAGGATAGTGAAGTGAACCTGATGTTAGCACAGCTCTGTGCAATGCATTTCTCATCAGTGTACATTCTTAAAGAGGAATGTTTGAGGGTAGGAAGAGGGTGTTTTTAATTCAGCTGTCTGTATAAAAACAACAAACTGTATTACAGAGCTAAGCTATGCATTATACAGAGAGAAATGCATTGCACAGAGCTGTGGTAAGATCGGGGTCATTATGTTATCCTCCACCTGCAGCACTGCACATGTTCTATAAGTGTATGTATCAAAGGGGAATGTTGAAGGGTATGCCACTTGCAGCTCTGCACCATGTTCTATAAGTGTATGTATTAAAGGGGAATGTTGAAGGGTATGCCACTTGCAGCTCTGCACCATTCTATAAGTGTACGTATTAAAGGGGAATGTTGGAGGGTATGCCATTTACAGAAACTAAAAACTGAGGGTCGCACTCCAATAATAAGTAAATTTATTGTGAATCCACGTAACACATGTTTTGGGGGGATACCCCCTTCTTCAGGTGATAGTGTAACTGTGCTCAGGGAATATATAAAGACTGTGACTCCTATAAGTCCACCCTCTAATTTGGGGAGAACCAATTACAAGTGTCTCATTAAACTACTACAATATAATATGTGCAATATTTAAAAGCCAAGGTAAATACACAGATATATCAATCAGGTAAGTAAGTAGACATTTCTTTGAAAAAAGCACAGGGCAGCCCAATTAAGTGGATGGTACTGGAGGTAGTTGAAAAACATGAGGGAGGTGATTTTAATAGGAAACTGTTACAAAAAGAGATAGTGTGGATATATAACTTGTGACTCTGTCCCCTCATGGCCTGAATGAAGAATTTAATTTACCTGCTTTTTATAGTTACAATGTATTAAGTATTGCCTTTCACTAGCAACTATTGTATGTTTCTTCTTTTCCATTGTTTCATTTTAGATACATGATGATTTCTTCTGAAGATAACATAGATACTGGCCCATCTTGAGGTTAAATGGAAAGATGTTCCACTGTATAATTTAAAAATTTTTCTGCATATTTAGATTGTTACCTTTGAGCCAGGTCTAATATTAGTTAAGATGGTTTTAAATTTTCCTTCTAGCACTTTTATCCAATGAGAGGACTTTATACATGAAAGGTTTTATACATGACGGACTTTTATCAATGAAAGGACTTTTATACAATGACAGGAGACAGGGATTATTAGATGCACCTTTATTTGCAGCACTTTATACACTTAGTCACTTTTTTGGACACTTATATTAGCAACATAATACCAATGTATTTTTATGTAACTTTTATGAGGTTGTACAACAGAATATTGTTTTACCTGATTGATATATCTGTGTATTTTACCTTGGCTTTTAACATATTGCACATATTATATTATAGTAGTTAATGAGACACTTGTAATTGGTCTCCCCAATTAGAGGGTGGGACTTATAGGAGTCCCCCTACTATGTGATGTGTTGGTTCACAATAATTGACTTATTATTTGAAGTGCGACCCTCAGTTTTCTTACTTTCTGTGATACTGCTAGTTCCCAAGGGAAGAACCCACGAGGTGTCTGCACCCCACCAGTTGAAAGATGCACCTCCACCATTGGTTACCTGCCATTTACAGCTCTGCACCATGTTGTTTCTATAAATGTACATATTAATAGTATAATTAAAATGCATTGCACAGAGCTGTGCTAAGACCATGTTCATGTCAATATGCTGCACCTGCAGCTCTGAGCTGTTTTGCTTTTATAAGTGTCCCTTGTAAATTGGTCAGTTCAATTCTACTGGGGTTACCACCTTTCCCTTTAAGACTCAAACTCTTAGGGCTACTCCCTGTAGCGCGTTTGGATTGCAATCCAATTGTGCTAGTGGGGGTGCAGGCATGTAATAGCCTAGGGTACCGGCCCACTACATGCGATGCGTTTAGTGTGCTACTGAGTGCACGCAATCACCATTTTTGGTCTGTATTTCATGCTCTCTGCTAGGGTCCAACTGTGAAAGCGCAACACCCCATGCATGGAAGCAAGTACGATCCTTGCACTTAAGTGGGGCCACAGCCTCAGGAAATTGACCTGCTGCGAAGCTAAGTTCCATTACATTAAATACATGCGTATGGCTGCACTGAAATCAATGCAGCTTGCATTATACTTCTGAGTGCTAGGTCACACAAGCGCGTTTTTCAGACAATTGCGATTTTCCAATTGTATTGATATCGCAGCAACGCACCAAAATCTTGTGATCTTGAATCACATGCGTTTCCAGAATGAAAATGGACAAAGCGCAAACGCATGCAAATTCAGGTGCGTTGCAGTGTGGTTGTGCCCTAAACCTACATTGCAGCATACACACACACAATATAAATGGAACAGTGCAGAAATAAAAACTTTTACCTAGAGCCGAGATCACTGTGTAAGTGTCCTGTTCCCATTCAATATCACATTTGCGAATGTGGGTAAAAAAAACACAGCTATTTGCTGGCATTAAACCACGCAACATGATATTGAATTGCGAGTGTCGGATGCGCGGTGATTTTTGCATAATCCTCAATCCAATGCTAATAGGGAGTTAAAGTCACGCTAACCGGTAGTGAACCAGCTAGCATGACTTTAACTCCATAATTCTGCCCAGCAAGTCTGGGGAAATTGAGCCTGACAGTCTCTTGCAGAAATGCTCCCAAATATAAAGGGTTAACAAGTTGCTTCCTAAATACATATGAAAAGGGTTAACACCTTCCCCCACTCTGTTTGAGCAGAAAATCAGCTAATAATACTCACTGCTATCTCTGATGATTGGCTGGGATCACTGGCAGGTGGGAGCTCTGAAGTCAACTGTTACATGCAGCTTAGCATAAGGGGATGTGGGAAAAACACAAGGTAGCTAGTTAGCATTGCAGAAGGAGTTTTGGGTCCTGGACCACCAGGAAGAGGCAACACTAGAAGCCAGCTCTGACATCATAGATTGCCAGAAATGTTCTATAATGATTTCTCACAGTTAGGGGCATATTTATAAAGGTTCATTAAACTTTTCGCCTACTTTAACGCAGCGTTTTCGCCTAATTTGGCTTTTTTGCTATTTATAAAGCGTGATAACCAGTGGCGAAGGTCATTACCGCTACATTTCGCTTTTCCCGCCAACATTGCTGCGGTAACCACTCAAGCATATTTATAAAATGGCGAAAAGTGTATTTTTGCGTTAAGTTCAGCCATTCCAAGTCTGAGGTGGTGAAAACGCATAAGTGGCCATTTATTTAGCCTGCCAATGGGTCCATGGAGGTGTCAGTACATTGTGGAGTATTTCTCAATACTAATAAGTACCCAGGAGGTGTTAGACTATTTTCCAGCATTTACTGTAATACCATCTGAGATTTCGCTTTTTTAAGATTTTTTTTTTTTTATGTTCCGATTTTCTTTTTATTACAACAAAATCAAATGGGGGTCTGAGGGACATATTTATAATGGGGCATTATTTTTGCTTTTTTTCCCCTACCAGCCTTTAACATAATTTTTTAAACTTTCATCTTTTTCTTTCATCAGTTATTAAAAAGGCGAATTTCCATCAAAAGTCAAAATTATGAAGCAAAAGTAACACTAATATGCTGAAAAAGCTCAGCACATATGATGGTAAATAGGTAATACTCCGGGGGATTTTCAAAGTAGTATTAAATTGGTTAATACACTGAACACCTATCTTTGTTATTTAAATATTTTTTTTTTTTTTTGGGGGGGGGTTTCAACAAAGATATAAATAGTATAAAACTCAAAAGGCAAAGAGTAATAATCGTTCTCTCACCACTCCCTGTGAATAATAGAAACGATTGGCAAACACTTATTTTTTTTAGGTTTACTGTTCTTTAACGCAAATGAATAGGCGAAAACTATCGTCACACACTCGCCACAGTGATAATTTTCCGCAAAGGCAAAAGCGAAAATGAGCTGTTTATAAATAAGGCGAAAATAGCGCTATTTGTCATTGCGATGTCCTGCGAAATGGCGAAAATAGCGAACTTTTATAAATATGCCACTAGAGGCTGAATTCAGAGGTGAGAAACAGATGGTTTTACTAAGTCACAGTATAGACTCTGTGGAGCTGCCTTTGTATTTGGGGTTAGTTCCCCTTTAAAAGAAATGTGACTTACTTGTTGCAATACCATGTCCCATTGTTTGGGATCTCAAAAAAATGGCTTTGATCTGGAACATCTAGATGTGAATATCCAGTAATCACTGCACCAATCATGATATCTCCATCTTGTATAATTCATATTCATCTTCTATAATTAATTGAGTGGCTTCCAGATACAACAGAACTATTATCTCAAATACAGATCTGCATGGTTCCACACAAAGAACTATCAGATAATTAGCACTTGTAAAGGTTTAGATGCAGTCATATCTCTCAGCATGGCTCCCCTATAGAATACAATGTATCCCAATACAGACAAGGATAAGGAATTTCTCCGGCAGTCATTAGCACAGAGCATCACAGAGGATACAGGATTCAGCTTCACTGTAAATTGTTGTAAGGAAACTGGCTAATACCAACCATTTTATAGAGAAAAGAGTTATAATTATAGAAACATCTGCTGAGATCCCTGCTCAGTTACTGTTAATGTCTCTGGTGGACGATACGTTAATGTTTGTAGTTTATATCCCTCATCCCATGGTCTGTTATTTTATTTTAATTGGCACAAAACAAACCTTTATTCTAAATTGCATACATTAGCAGATTTGGTGTTGCTAGCTGAGAAGACAGAAGACTTAAGCTCAAGACGTCGGCAACACCGGCGATATTGATGTCACCAGTGCCAGCTTTGTCATTGGTGGTGACATCACCCGTGTTCTCAACATCATCTGCAACATCTAGAAGAGCCCTGGGGTTCCTGGTTGTGACCTGCAGGACCCCCCACAAGGTGCTTGTCAGTGCTGCAAGGCACTCTATGTGCCAGGGAGGGTGGTCCCGGTACAAGGTTTGGGACCCCTTAAACCCCAAAAGGCATTTGTCAGTGACACAAGGGCCCTTCCAAGGGCCACAGGGGTGCTATAAGTGCTGGGGGCCCAGTTTGAGCTGTGGTTCCCCTTAAACCAAAGGGCCTTTTACAAGGACCACAATGGATGCTGGAGGGGGTCCCGGTGGAGCCTCGGCCATTGGAACGTCCAATTTGTTTAAAAAATTTGGAACGAGGTTTGAAAAAAAAGCTTGGAAAGCAGAATTCCAGCCATCTCTAATCCTGACCTGTAGCCTGACCCACCACTTTTTTTCTTTAATATGCTTTTGTTCTACTGTTTCTAATTCTTTATAGCCCAGCTCTCTAGTGCATTCATCTGGGACAGTTTCCTTTCCCTTGGACCGAAACCTGGTGTCTAACTTGCAGCACAACATCACTGCCACTGGGTTTCTCAACCCTAGTGCTAATCCCTAGCCAAGTTTTTATGCTTTTATTGAGCCCACTGGAGAGACTTCATCCTTGAAAGAGGTAAGATATTTGATTGCTGGACTTCAGCTGTTGGTTCAAAAGACACAAAAGGGGTTATATTACCTTGAAAGTAAGCTCCTGTTCGCTACTGTTTTTTAATTTCAGGCTAGTTTTGTCTCTGTGTTCTCTAACGCACCCAAGCCAGATTTTCGGGGGGACAGGAGACTCCAAAAATGATGCCTTGTACGAATGTTTTCTGAAAAACCTGCTGCTGTATCCTCCAAAAAGGGCTTTAACAACCAATATATTTTTTGTTAATTCTGTATCGACTGTTTCTGCTAGAATTACTCCTCCTGCTGATTTAATTTCTCGTGGATGTTTCCTGTTTTTGCAAGGTAAAATCTTACAACATATCATGATCAATCACTTTCATTCCACTTGGGGTATCCCGACGTTTTACATAGGGACTTCTGGTGTCCTAAATGTTAGATGACTGCAAGAAATAGGTATCTCTTTCTCTCTTTTCCATTGGGCTGTTATCCATGATTTCAGTGAATTTCTATGTATATTTCCCAGGATCCCATTTTCTTTCCAATGAGAGATGCTCCTGGTCAAAGTTCTGAAATCTATGATATTTTATAGATATATGGATTCCTGAGGAAGCTGCAAAGAACTTAGCAGCGAAACACGTTGAATTCCCTCTTTTACACCGAAAGCGAGGTTTTACAATATTGGTAGCCAGAGTGTTTTTGCTGAATTTTAAAAGGCACAGTGCACACTAAGGGGGTTATTCAATAAAAGTTCTTATCGTTTAAAATGGTGCTAAATTTGCCCCAACCAATCAGATCTTATTTAACATTTGAAAGCTAACATCTGATTGGCTGGGGCAATTTAGCACCATTTTAAACGATAAGAACTTTTATTGAATCTCCCTGTAATTTTCTTAAATTGTGTTGTGATTCCTAGAAATGTAAAATGTTCCAAAATATTAAATAAAATCTCAAATAAACTAAAAATATGAATTTTCAGGATAATAATTGAATGTCGAATGCAGAATTTAAAGTAGCATATGTGTGACGAAGTGACTTTATTTTAATGTTAGTATTATTGGACCGTTACCTATCATAAGGTATTATTTTTTTAAAATGTAGTTTTATAGGTCCGATTTCAGAGTTTCAAACTTTTTCCAAAGTTTGAAATTCCGAAATTGGACCGCATTTTTGGAAGTTCAGCCATCTCTACTCATCAATGTGACTGCAGTGAAATTAGAAGAGAATAAAGTATTGCTACTTCACAAGCAACAGAATAATCATAATAATACCATAATAAATACATTATATATAATTAAGTATGTGCACCATGAAAATACAAGTGCTTGAACATGCAACGTGAGTAAAGAGGTCCCTGCCCAATAGAGTTTACAATCTAATTAGGATTAAACATGCTTTTTATGCCAGAATGTTCAGTTTTATTCAATAAGGAATGCATTGATATGTTTTATCATAAACAAGCAGAGTAAATCATTTTGTAATCATTTACCTGTCAGTACCAGTCTCTAGCTAATAGTTCCATAGGACGTTCACTTATATATTAGCCAGAATCACAAATTATTCCCATTATAAAAAATCCCTGTACATGTACTGAAATGGGCATCACCCCTATGGTGAGTGGCTGTATTAATAATTGTAATCCTACTTACTGGGGTTTACTTTTCAGCAATGTCATGTGCCATCCTTTAACTAGAGAAGTAGATGTCAATCATGAAGGTCAGCCCACCAACAGTGTCACTCACTAGATACGGAAGGGAGACAAAGATTGCGACAAAGGCTTCTGATATATGAGATTTCTGTCAAGATGTTAGTCTCTGCCCACATAGCGATCTCACTCGTGATATATCGATCCATTGCTGGCTCGCTTTAAAGGAGAAGCACATTTAATTTACAGTGTATACAAGTAGCGATTTACAGTTAAATTATACACACAGTATATCACACATCATAAACATTATATAATGGCATATATGGCCATATATCTACAGTTTTATAAGTATCTACTTAAAGATTAGCAATCTTATAGCAAGTCTATAATACCAAAAACACATTAAAAGGGCATGTCCACCCCCAAATTAAATTTAACCACCACTACTGGCCCCTCTGTATAGTTTAAAAAAAATCCTTACCTTACATCCCTGCTCCTTATGGTTCTCCTGCAGTCATGTCCAAAGTCCAGGAACTGAAGAGTAGTGACTGTCTTCTTGTCCAAAGGTCTCTGCCTCTTGTCTTTCCTCCGGGAGGATGCTGACATGTGCAGGGGAGCCCTTTCCCCACTCCCTCCCCTAGATCCCCCCGGCTGCCCTCCCCTAGCGAGAAGTCTCTTTGCCATACTGTGTATCCATTCCCAGTAAGTACTGTCTGGTCTTTTATTAGCAAAGTAACAGCGGTTGGGGGTCGGAAGGGATACACTACACATGTGAAAAAATTTGGAGAGGGTTGAGATGCCTTTTAAAACACATACATACAAGGTTATCTCAGTTTGACATCATCTGTTAAAACACTAATACATTGATAGATGAGAAAGGATTTATAGTAATAGGTTTTTATCTTTTTATATCCAAAGGGAAAGTCTCACTAAAAACCCTGATGATCATAGTCATGTATATAAATTCAAAATAAGGGGTACAATCACTCTGAAGTAACAAAGTACGTTCAGGTCATAAAAAACAAACTCTTTTGATACTACCCATACACGCAATAGACTAAAACCAAATAGACTGTGGACTGTAGATGCCTTACGCGTTTCAGGTGGGACATCACCCTTAATCATAAGCTAGCACTGTTTGGTAAGCACCTCCTTTATAAGACCCGCAGTGCATTGTGGTATCCTGTGACTATCAATGGGAAACACAGTAACCAATAATGACCACATAGGAGAGAGGAATACAGAAAACAACCCTTAAAAATTATAATAAACTTAACCAATTCTAACCAATATACACATGATATCGTACACTGAATTAAGTCCTTTAGTACACGTGTGTCAACATTAAATCCCATTTAAACTCTTTGTACTTGGTACTGCCACATGTTTAACCCCCATTGCATATGTTGAATTACTTTTTATTACATATACCCTAAGGTGCCCCCTAATGGAACATTTAAGGGGCCTAATAGTACATCCACAATTGTATAATACACTTAGTACAAGTGATGATATAAACAACATGATCCGTATTACAGTTAATACCTGTATACTGATGTGATCTGTATGTCCATCTGCACTCTTCTTCTATTTCTTCCAGGTGCCTCCAGGTAAATAGTGGTAAGTCCCATACAAAGACAAAAACTCCTGGGCACAAGAGTGCTCAGGAATTTTTCGTCTTGGTATGGATTTACCTGTAGATTGATTTAACCCTTAAGTGCCACAGATTGTATATATACATTCTGTATAAAAAAGTTCTTAAAGGGCATGTCCACCCCCAAAACCTATAATCCCCCCACTACTGGCCCCATCAGTAGTGTAGTTTAATCCTTACCTCACAATCCCAGCCCATCTGGTTCTCCTGTAGTCCCCCCCAAAGTCCCAAAAACTGCCACCAGGAGATAGCAGGTCCATATAGGACTCTGCCTCTACCTGGCCTCCGGAGAAGTTTAGCATGCGTACTGCAGCCTCTCCCCCTCCCTCTCCCTCCCGATTAGGATTCCCTCCCCCTAGTGTAAAACCTTTTGCTATAACACCCCCGTCCCCCAGCCCCACCGCTATGTTTATTTTATTAGAAAGTGCCCCAAACATTACTTACCTTCCCTCTTTCCTCCCCGCACTAATGACCGGCAGCCGCGTCCGTGATTGGCTGCCGCTCAGCCAATCCCAGACGCGACTGCCGGTCGTCCGGGCTGGCAGCGGCAGAGGAAGAGGGGAGGTAATGTAAGTTTGGGGAACTTTCTAATAAAATAAATATATCGGTTGGGGCTGGGGGGACGGGGATTTTTATAGCAAAATTTATTTCAAGGGTGGACATACCCTTAAAAGTGCCACTGGACCATATTATATACGGAAGTGCTAGGCGCAATCAGGGGCAGGATTCAGGTGACCCTAGCCCTCCTCTCGATCCGCCACTGGTTTCATGAAAATCCAATGGGGGATTGGGAGCTAGCACCCTGCAAAGTCAGCAGACTGGGAGCCAGTTGCTGTCACTGCAAAGCAGGAAGAGATCGTCGGTAATGGAACTCAGAGCTCCATTCATAAATAGTCTTTGCTACTTAGCTACTTACAAAATAATGTGGCAGAGACAATATTAGGTGATCATTTTCTGATAACCTTATTATTGATCTTTGCCAATGAATGAAAAATCACTTCCTGTGAAATATTTCCAGAAGTGATTTTTCCGAGCGAATTTTGACTTGGAAAATGGGCATTTATGCCAGTATACCAAGTTCGATATCATTACCTAAGATGATCTGATGTTTATCTTGGGATTATAAAAAAAATAAAGTGCAATGCACATACAAAAATGTTGTTTTTTTTTTACTCTAAAACCATAAATTAGCAAAAACTTTCAGGGAGATTCAATAAAGTTCTTATAGTTAAAAATGGTGCTAATTTTGCCCCAACCAATCAGATCTTATTTAACATTTGAAAGCCACATCTGATTGGTTGGGGAAATTAGCACATTTTAAACGATAGAACTTGAATAACCCTGTTTGTCTTCTCCAACTTCCCAAAGTCCCTGGCGGTATTGGTAAAGTACACGCAGATAATTATTCTTCTGATTTCAAGGGAAACTAAGCCTTTTTTATTAAGAAACTTTCCAGCGGTACCAAAAAAAGACGAAGTGAATTTTTAGGATCAGTAAAGTGTGCAAAAACTTGTGCGTCTCTCACTACCAACTGTTTTTTACTAAAATACCACTAAAGGGGATTGTGAGTGCGTGGAGGTGGTTGTGGCATTTTTCCCCTTGTAATTGCACTTGTACATGCATCCCATGTGTGCACCCATGCATATGTATACCGTTTGATTAGCACATGTGGAGATTGACATTTAGTGGGTTTTTTTTACTTGTCAAGTGAGTTATAGGTAGGATTTCAACCTTTGAATCATCTTATTTTATTTTTTCACAAAATCTCGTAAAAGCACAAGTTCTATGGATGACAGTGTCTGGAATTCTTCATGTATGCTGAAGTGTGTAGATTTCAAAAATATATCATTTGTGTAGGGTATTTCCAAGTTTAAGGGCTTTTTTCTTTGAAAAAGTTTAGGCTGTTTAAATTACAGAGCACTTTGATTTTTTCTTGTAATTGCACTTGTGCATGCACCCATTTGTGTTAGTTGGTGGCCATGTCAACATCCTGCATATGGCATACCCTTTGATTCAGGACATTTGGGAGATTGATATTTAGTGGGGAGGTTTTACTTGTAAAGTGGGTTTAGTTAGAATTTCAACACCTTTGAATCATTTATTTTTTCACAAAATCTAAAAGCATGGAGTTCTATGGGTTACTTCATCTGAATTCTTCATGTTTGTATGTATGAAATATGGCACCATTAAGTAGTGAAGGTGTGTAGATTCCAATATATATATACAATCTTAATAATGTTCCCGCACTCCTTAGTCATCTTATAGGTGCTGTTTCTTCTTTACTGCTAACCACTAGCAGTTACTTTTCCAGTAGCTTGTGTTTGTTTGAAGAACACACTCTAGAAGGCTTTATTCATTTACTTAGTTATTAGTGACATACGTGCACGTAAGAACTTTGCCCACAGCATTGATGATATGAATGAACGAACTATAACTGACGGTGTATAGACCCCAAGAATATACGGTATAGTTTGTGGGGGGTGTTTTGAGTTAGGGGTGTTTTGTGGTAAAAACTGCAGACTTCAAATTTGGAGTTGGCTGAATATTTTCACTTTTTTTGAGCCATCGTGCATTGTCTAACTTTGTGGCTAGTCGCTTCCATGTCCACGTGAGTTTTTACACTATTTATCATATACTATTAATAAAATAGAGAAAATTCACCTAGGTGAGTTTTACCCTATTTATCATATCCTATTAATAAAATAGATAAAATTCCCCTGGTGAGTTTTATACTATTATCACAATCCTATTAATAAAATAGATAAAATTCGCCTGGGTGAGTTTTACACTATTTATCATATCCTATTATAAAATAGAGACATTCACCTAGGTGAGTTTTTACACTATTTTCATATCCTATTAATAAAATAGAGAAATTCACCTGGGTGAGTTTTACAACTATTTATCATATCCTATTAATAAAATAGAGACAATTCCCCTGGGTGAGTTTAACACTATTTATCATATCCTATTAATAAAATCGAGAAATTCACCTGGGTGAGTTTTATACTATTTATCATATCCTATTAATAAAATCGAGAAAATTCCCCTGGGTGAGTTTTACACTGTTTATCATATCCTATTAATAATAGAGAAAATTCCCCTGGGTGAGTTTTACACTATTTATCATATCCTATTAATAAAATAGAGAAAATTCACCTGGGTGAGTTTTATACTATTTATCATATCCTATTAATAAAATAGAGAAAATTCCCCTGGGTGAGTTTTACTCTATTTATCATATCCTATTAATAAATAGAGAAATTCACCTGGGTGAGTTTTATACTATTATCATATCCTATTAATAAATAGAGAAATTCCCCTGGGTGAGTTTTACACTATTTATCATATCCTATTAATAAAATAGAAAAAATTCACCTGGGTGAGTTTTATACTATTTATCATATCCTATTAATATAGAGAAAATTCCCCTGGTTGATTTTTACTCTATTTATCATATCCTATTAATAAAATAGAAAATTCCCCTGGGTGGTTTTACACTATTTATCATATCCTATTAATAAATAGGAAAATCCCTGGGTGAGTTTTATACTATTTATCATATCCTATTAATAAAATAGAGAAAATTCCCTGGTTGAGTTTTACACTATTTATCATATCCTATTAAATAAAATAGAGAATTCGCCTGGGTGAGTTTTACACTATTTATCATACCCTATTAATAAAATAGAGAAATCCCCTGGGTGAGTTTTTACACATATTTATCATATCATATTAATAAAATAGAAAAATTTGGCTGGTGAGTTTTACACTATTTATCATATCATATATAATAAAATAGAGAAAATTCCCTGGGTGAGTTTTACACTATTTATCATATTCTATTAAAAAAAAGAGAAAATTCACCTGGTGAGTTTTACACTATTTATCAAAATTTTTGCTGGAAAAAAACACCACCAGGGAGATCAATAAAAGTTCTATCATTAAAAATGGTGCTAATTTTGCCCCAACCAATCAGATGTTAGCTTTCAAATGTTAAATGATCTGATTGGTTGGGGCAAATTAGCACCATTTTTTACAATAATAACTTTTATTAAATCTCCCTGCACATGTGTTAGGCTATTTTTAAATAACAAAGTGGTTCAGTGTGTATTAACCATTTGATACTACTTGAAAATCTGCCAGAGAGTATTACCTATTTACCATCATTGGGGCTAAATTTAACTTTTTGACATATTTTCAGCATATATTAGTGCTACTTTTTGCTACATCATTTTTTGACTTTGATGAAAATTTGCCTTTTTAATAACTTTTATAAGAACAGTTGAAAGTTTAAAAAATTGGGGTGAAGTTCGGTGGCAAGAAAAGCAAAAAATAAGGCCATTTATAAATGTCAATATGTCCCTAAATAATAAAAATCGGAACTTAAAAAAAGCAATCTTTAAAAAGCTATATATATATATATATATATATATATATATATATATATATATATATTATATATAAAAGCGAAATCTCAGATTGTATTACAGTAAATGCTGGAAATAGTCTACACCCCCCTGGGTACTTATTAGTATGAGAAACACTCCACAATGTACACCTCCATGGACCCATTGGCAGGCTAAATAAATGGCTACTTATGCGTTTTCGCCACCTCAGACTTGGGCGAATTGGAATGGCCAACTTAACGGAAAAGTACACATTTCGCCATTTTATAAATATGATTGACGGTTCCGCACGAAAAGTGAAAAGCGAAAAGTAGCGTAATGACTTTTCGCCACTGGTTATAACTGCTTTATTATAGCGAAAAATCCAAATTTGCTGAAAAGGCTGCGGTAATGGAGGCAAAAAGTTTAACGAACCTTTATGAATAGGTCCCTTAGCCTCAATTATTCAGGAAATTTTGCACAAGTACCAAAAAGAGATGGAATGTAATTTTAAGGATCTGTAAGAAAGTAACAATTTGTGTCACCTCCATTCGGTTTTATACTGAATAGCACTAAAAAGAGGCTTGTGGTAATTAATTACCAGATTTCACCAGCCAAAAAAGAAGTGAAAAAAATTTGTTTTCTGACATTCCCGTAAACCAAAACTAAAATTTTAACGATGGTTTGGATTTTTGTTTTTTTTGAATTTTTTTTTTTTTTTTTGCTTTGGAGTTTTTTTGTAAAGAACTGTATGACGCTCTTGATATTTTCATAACCAAGGACTTTAGTATCTCACCCTGCATTGATCAGTGGAATACTGTTTAATTGAGTACACACACAGATAACAATATTTAGATGGCTTATTTTTCTACAGGGGATTGACCAAATTTAAAAGTTTGAACCTTCATTTTCAATTTCCCCCCCCCCCCCCCCGAAAATCTGTAAAATTGCAAATTTCTAAAATTAAAACTGTTATTAAATCAGGACATGTAAAAAAGATTTTAAGTGGTTTTTGTATTGTACTGGATTTTTGTTAAAGATTTCTAAGCTTGAACCTTATCTGCCTCTTTTCTCAGAAAATCTAAAAAAAAAGTGGAATTTCTAAAAAGACCTGTGTGCAGGGTATGAAATAATTACAATTTCACATATATGATGGTGGTATGTTATAAAAATAATAATTGGTAGGGGCATTTCTGAGGTGTGAGGGTGTTTAATTTGGAATTTGGAAAACTGAAAGGTGTTTAAAATCAGAGTTTTGTTGTTGATTTTTTTTGTCTGTAGTTTGGTCTTATGGCTTTAGCCATTGCATTAGGAGCATTATTATTAGTGAGATTTTCTACTTTTCATGTAGTTTTGGAAGATTCCTACTCTGAATCATCTTCTTTTTTTCATTTTTTTCAGAAAATCCCCCCAAGGTGAAATTCTAGAATTTCTTTGCATCTGGAATTCTGCATATATGTGGGAAAGAATGGCATATTATGTAGCTAAATGTGTGTGTAGATTCAAATAATATATATTTTTGGATTGCTTTCCAGGTCATGGGGTGTTAAGCCTTAAAAATCAAGTATGCACTTAGAGCACAGCCCTGAAGTTATGTATTGAGGCTATTTTGCTGGCCATATCTCTGTGTACACAGATGTAAGCAGGGAATTATTTCTTTCAAGACATGTAGAAATCAATATTTAGTGGAAACTTTTATTTTTACTGGGGTTTGATTAAAGGAGGACGATATTTACATTATTTAATCCTAATGTGAAACTAAGATGCCTTCATGTTGTTGCCAGTACAAGTCACAGCCCATGTAGTCATCAAAGAGCCCACACCCCCAACCCCAGTATTCACTGTCTCTATGCACAGAGTTTCTAGTTTCTGTTTTCTAGTGAAAGTATAAATAGGGCATTGCCCCATTTACGCAATGTACCAAAGCCACATAGCCCCAAAAGTTTCTAAATGTACCTGTATCAGTTGTATCTTTGGTAGCACACATATAAATGCCATGATTTTAGGAACCACACAGCCCAAGAAGTCACAGGTTCAAATCACCTTTTGGAATAATTTACTGCCTATTTTTTTTTTTCATTTGTTTCCATCATGTTTCAAGAAAAATAATGTTCTATATATGTACAAACAAATTATATACAGTTACTCTGTTTTTTTATTCATCACCCGCACAAATTGAAAAACAGCCTTCCTAGAGCAATACAAAATATTTTTTTTTTTACTGACATTTCTTCCTACAAAAGATAAGATTCTAAATATACCTACGTACTTCTTTTGCATGTGCATTGGTTTTATAACACAGAGAATTTTGGGTAACGGGTTCAAATCCCTGGGCTTAATTCTTTTTTAAGATTTCAACTATACCTAATTCCATCTAAAAGCTTTTATGGGATAGTGGAAGAAAGCCTTTTGTTAATTTTTTTGAGTACACCTAGGCATATGGCATAAGTTTGATTCAAACATGTGGGACTTTGACATTTTTGTGCATCTTACTGTTATATCTGTTGGGAACAGTCCAGGGTATTTTTGCCACCAGATTCCTGTACATTTTATTCTGAATGAGAAATCCTGTTTGTTGAAACGTCTTCAAGACTACAAACTTCAAGTCCAGTTGACCTGGGGATGAATGAGAACCTTCACAAGCATGCAGTGTATTCTTTTTTTTCCCTTCACAAATACGTAAATGGGCCTTACAATAAATAATAAATTATTGGTGTCCTGTACTTCAATAAATCATCTCTGAGAAGAGGGAATTCATTAGGATTAGGGGAAAAAAGTTCTGTGTTAGCGAGGAAAGATTCTTACCAATAAAAGTTTTGAATTAGCTTAATTAGATAGGGGCTGGAATCTTTCTGTTGGATTAACTCTCAGCTATGTAAATATAATGGTAAAATAAGTAAGATGAACATTTTAACGTTATTTCATTCAACCTTGACCAATTATAGAATATATACTTGCCTTTGAGAGACGGACACAACTCTATCCTACATATATTATTCAGTATGTCTTGTCTTTGAAGTAATAAGCAAAGTTTTTATATAAAATATGAGTAATTTAAATGTATATTCTTTACTGTACTGCTATGATTAATTACACTTTATGTTATGCTTAGCATGTTGACTTAATGCACTAAAGGAGACTAAACCCCAAAATACAAGGCAGCTCCACAGACTCTAAACTGTCACTTAGTAAAACCATTTGTTTCTCACCTCTGAATTCAGCTTCTACTTTAGAAATCATTATAGAACATTTCTCGAGTACTGGCAACTAGGATGTCATGGCTGGCTTCTAGTGTTTTCTCTCTGGTGGTCCTGGACACAAAACTCCTTCTGCACATGCTAACTAGCTACCTTGTGTTTGTTTCCCACTCCCCTATGCTAAGCTGTTGTAACGTTGAACTCAGAGTCCCCACCTGCCAGTGTCTCCCAGCCAATCATCAGAGATAGCAGTGAATATTAGCTGATTTTCTGCTCAAACAGAGTGGGGGAAGGTGTTAACCCTTTTCATATGTATTTTAGGAAGCAACTTGTTAACCCTTTTATTTGTGAGCATTTCTGCAGAGACTGTCAGGCTCATTTACCCAACTCGCTGAGCAGATATATGAGTTAAGTCTACTGCTTATTGCAATTTATCTCCATATTAGCGTTATGCAAAAATCACCCGTGTCATCTCAACGCTCCTATTCAATATCGAGTTTGCGCTAGTTTTAGTGCGGATTTAAAAAAATTTAAAATCCCACAGTGTGTAAATCCCTTACCAGGATTACCCACATTCGCAACGTGATATTGAATCCCAACAGGACATTTACCCACATTAATCTCGGATATGAGTAATAGCGCTGTGTATCTTTGTATGTGCTTATTTCTTGCAATCTACTTCTTATAATATAATTACACAACAATCGCACCCATTTACATGCGTTTGCGATTTGTCCATTTTCATTCTGAAACGCATGCTATTGCAAGATCGCAGTTTTTTGTGGTTCTACATTTCTAACAATTGGAAATTGCAATCGCCTGAAAAACGTGGCTTGTGTGCCTAGCCCTTAGAAGTGTAATGCAAGCTGCATTGATTTCAGTTATCCATACAGCAATGCATTTATGCGATGGAACTTAGCTTTCCAGCAGGTTAAATTTCTGAGCTGTGTGCAAGGGAGGACACACGTTCGCAATAATGATGATTGTGATCGCTTCCGTGCATAGTGTTGCGCTTCCACATTGGACCCTAGAAAGCAAATGCATTACAGACCAAAAATGGTGATTTTTTTCCAATAGGCTATTACATGCCTGCACTACCACTAGCACAATGGATCACAAACTGCAATCCAAACGCTCTAGTGGGAGTAGCTCTAAGATTTGCGTCTTAAATGGAAAAGTGGTAACCCCAGTATAATTGAATGACCACTTTACAAGGGACCTTATAACCAAAACAGCTCAAAGCTGAAGTGCAGCATTTGACATGAACATGGTCTTAGCACAGCTCTGGCAATGCATTTACTGGCCACCTTTGCCTTAAGACCCAAACACGTATAAATCTACATGTTGCAGTGCTAAGTACCATTGTCATTAAATATTAACTGTATCAGCCCTACATCATGCTTCTAAAGAAAATACTAACGCCTTTTGTTGTGTAGATGATCAGGCCTATGTAAAAGTTCTTAAATCTGATTGTTGCGGGCAAAATTTGCCACCATTTTTAACGATAAGAACTTTTAATACATAGGCTGTATATGCGTTCGGGTCTTAAGGCAAAGGTGGGAACCCTAGTTGGAAGAGGGTTTTTATTTATTAACTTCCCACAGGCAGCCCACCTGCTGCATTCATTTATATAACATGTTTGCATTCACTCTAACAGTGCCCCTTTAATTGGCATTCCTTCCAATAATTCCTATTAATTGTATATTGATATAAACAAACTGTGCAGAGCTGCAAGTGGCATACCCTCCAACACTCCCCTTTAATACGTACACTTATAGAACATGGTGCAGTGCTGCAGGTTGGAGGATAATATAATGACCAGATCTTAGCACGCTCTGTGCAATGCATTCTCTGTGTAATGCATTTCTTAGCTTAGCTCTGTACTACAGTTTGTTGTTTTATACAGACAGCGGATTAAAAACACACTCTTCCTACCCTCCAACATCCCTTTATAGGTACACTGATGATAAATACATTTCACAGAGCTGGTACTAAGATCAGGTTCAATACCAAAAGACTGGGACCTAGGACTAGCGTATATTATAACTAATTGTTTATACATGAAAGGGGGCTCCTAAACTGCAAAGTTAATACTAGACACACAGAAAAGAAGCAAGCTGCAGTGGTAATTAGGGCACACCCTTTTGAGCAAATTGAAAAAAGAGTCCTACATATATGTATAAAACCCCTAATCTTTATTATTGCATACAAATAGGATGCCTAGAAGGCGAGAGAAATATTATCAGTTGCACATAAATACCCATTAAAAACACCCTGTGGGGGGGCGGAGCCAGGCACCAATGTTACAGGACGCACCTTGATCGGAGCTCCTGCCTAGGCCAGATAAAATAGATAGAAAAAAAAGGGTCACCAAAGTATCCCCAACAAACTCAACCCTCCTACAGCCTTCCGACACGATGAACCAAGCGTGGGGGAACTAAAAACAACACTAACCGTGAAATCACGGACTTTTACAAGGAACCCGGACAAATCCAAGATGGCGCATGTGGAGGAGCTCCACATGCGTCCAGCACGCCAAATCCAAGCAACAGAGAGGCGGATGGCAGAAAGGGAAACCGGACTGCGATACACCGGGCAAACAACGGACACACAGCGACACCACCGGACAGTGGAGAACCGGAAACAGACCCCGGACTGCTCAAGACCCAGACCAATATGGATCACCAGACGCTGAAGTGAACCACATACATGGAAAGCAACCCACAAAGACAGGAGCGGGTAAGAGAGAACTACATTCCCAGCATCCCCCACAAAACTCGCAAACATAACTACCACAGTAGCCACAATCCACATACAACCCACCAAAGGAGGTTCCCCCACAAAACATCAAGAAGCTCTCCCATAACTATTTCACAAGAAACATCACAAGAAACACCAGAAATAAAAACAATACAAGGGGGAGCAAACATGACCATTTATTTACCAAACAAGACAAACAACTGTACCAGCTGATAACCCCAATGATTACACAAAGAACCAGCAAGCCCAAAATCTATACTAATGCTGGACAATACCCAATGCCATCAGGACTCAATAGTGACAATACCTGTTATAAAACCTATTTCCTCTTTTCAAAAGCAATAAGCAAAGATATACACCAAGCGGTGACAGATATGAAAGAATCATAGAAAACCTAACCAGTAGAGTCGCACTAATGAAACAAAAATAGATGAGTCATCTCAAACACATAATGGCTTAACAGAAGCCCATAAAAATATGGATTTCGATCTAAAATCGTTATTTAACAGACTAATGGAACTGGAAAACACAACCAGAAGAAACAATTTAAAAGTCAGAGGCATCAAGGAAAAATATCCACCCTGAACAAACTCAGGCCCAAGTACGCCAAATCTATTCACCACCCTCTGCATGGACTTTACAGAGGCCAAACATACTCGACCTCTACAGGCTACCTAAATCACAAAGAGCCCCCAACAAGCACCCAGAGATATTCTGATTAAATTATCAGATCCCAAATAAAAGACTCTCTAATGGCAGAAATGAGGAAAAACCCTCAACTCCACAGGAATACAAAGGAATACAACTTATAATGACTTATCCCCACTAACTATGATTCAAAGAAAATAACTTTACCAATTACAACCATACTAAGGGGGAAAACACAAAAAATACTCTACAGATGGGGATTTCCCACAAAAATCACTATACTAAGAGACGGAAAAATACATACCATATCCACACCAGAGGAAGGAAAGAAAACCCTTAAAGCATGGAACCTCTGAACCAAACCAATACCCCACCAATATCGCCCTACTAAGAACACCTCACCGCCCAAAACCAAACGCGAGTGGGAACCTTACAAAAATGAAAAAGTTTACATAAAACTGTTTATGACCCACTACTACCACCTACTCCACACAGACTGAATCTGCCTACTGCAAAGGACATTCCCCCCTCATAAAGCTGTACACCGACAAAATCGGAATCACGACCAAGCCAACTTGTTTTTCAAAGTTTATATATGTTAAAATGTTATAATTGTTTGACTGTTTGAAAAATCTACATACTATTAATGTAACAAAAGTTATGCAACTCAATAGCCAGAAGGTCCAGGCCAGGTCCTATGAGAGAAGAACCCGTCTGTATACCATATGTTTATTAGACATGCCACCCTAGAATAAGAAAGTGTACACCCACCAGAGATGCAGCAAAAGCTTATCTGTTGGAGATGACAATTAGACTGACAACTTTTAATGTAGAGGTTTAAATAGTAAATACAAAAGAAATCTTGTTCTGGAGGGAAGCAAACCACAATAAGTCAGATATCATATGTGCCCACATACTCCTTTAAAAATGTGGATAGCTGTCCATCCCTCCGAAACAGAAACTATAGTAATATATTCTATGCAAATGGCCCTCAGAAGAAAAATGGTTGTATTGATTGCAATAAGAAACACAATAGCTTTCAAATTATATGAATTTATAAAGGATAAAGGGTAATACCTATACTACTGTGTGAGATGAATAATGTAATGTAACGATAGTAAAATGTTTATGCCCCCCACACTAAAACAATTGACTTCTTAATTCAACTCACAAAAAAAATTAGAAAAACAACTAAAGGCCACTATTTATATGTGCGACTTTAACCAAATTGCTGACCTGGAAAAGGACACGACAAACAAAGTGGAGAATACATCCAACTAAACCCTTCTTCCACAATGAAGATCTATATGATGGTGTGCGGGCATTAAACTAAAGGAAAGGGACTTTACCTTTACTCAAAAGTGCACAATTTCTACTCAAGAATTGATTATGGTATTTTGATAAATGGTTATTACAAAAAATAACCTCAGCAAAAATAGGACAAATCACCTGGTCAGATCACACCAACCACTACATTTCGAGATACAAGAAAACAAAACAGTACACGCACAACACCCTGGAGATTGAACCTTACATAATAAACACCAAAAACTTAAAACTCGAATATTATAAAACAATCAAAGACTATTTCTCGAACAATGATGTAAATGATGTAAACAAATTTACCTATGGGAATGCCCACAAAGCATATACCAGGCATACTGATACAAATTGCTTCGAGAGAAAAAAAAATAAGGGAAAACAATCTGCTAGAACTACTAAACAAACTACAAAAAGTAGAAACAACCAACAACTAAAACCCTCACCAACACTAAGCAAACAATAGAAGATATACAAACAAAATACATGAGATAAACTTACACAAATATCACAAACAACTACACAGAATGAAAGCCAACTCCTATAGCCAAAATAATAAACCCACATCCCTTTAGCCAATCAACTAAAGAAAAAAAGCAACCAAAACCAGAATACCTTACCTAATTAACAAACAAAACCATAAAATACAAACCCCAAATGATAGCAAACGAATTTAGCAATACTACAGAGATCTAAACAACCTTAACCAAAGTACTACAACCAACAACCAACCCCAGAACTATACAGAAATTTTAGATAAACTAAACCTACCCACTATATCACCCAGTGAATTAGAGATATTAAACTCACCTTTAACAAAACCAAGAAACCACACTAGCAATTAAACAACTCAAACTAAACAAAACCCCAGGTCCAGATGGATATACATCAGAATATTACAAGCAATTTACAGACATTCTTAGCCCACCCTAACCAACATGTTCAATCTCGCCATTCAAAACACAGCATTCCCTACGAGACCTACAAGCAATCATAGTAACAATACCCAAACCGGACAAAGAACAGTCACAAAGAAAAATTACAGACCAATTTCACCCCAACACAGATATTAAAATATATGCCAAATGCATTGCAACAGACGGACCCCCTATTACCCAATCTAATAACCCAGACCAGACGGATTTATAACGGGCAGACAGTCTCTGACAAACACCAGAAGATATTTATTTATACAAGTCATAGAAAACTTCCAAGTTCCACGACAGTGGTGCGATAGACGCAGAGAAAGCATTTGATAGGGTAAACTGGATATATCTAGGAAAAACATCATAAAATTTGGATCCCAGGCATATATCCAGGCAATTAATGGCTCTATACTCAACGCCAACAGCAAGTGTACTATGTTCCGGGATGCAATCCAATACGTTCCGATCACAAATGGCACTAGACAGGGCTGCCCGTTGTCGCCACTCACCTGTTTGGTATTATCCATTGAACCCCTGGCAGAAACAATCAGAACTAACACAAATACAACAGGAATAAAAATAGGGACTGCACCCCAAAATACTACTATTTGCAGACGACATAATTCTAACATAAACAACCCAGAGACCTCATTAAGGTCTGTTAAAACAATATTCTAGACTTGTACACTATCTCCCAATACAAAATAAATGAAACTAAATCATCAAAATAGGTATAAACCTAAACCCACACATAACCAAAAGATTACAAAAACTTTACAATTTTCAATGGGTAAAGGATAAAATAAAATATTTGGGAATTTTATCAGTATCCCATCTAACAACTGCTACCGAGATAACTATGAACCCTATTACAAGAAGTACTCTCAAAAAAAAAAACAAAAAAGTGTTGTAGTGTGATGGATATAGGTCTGTATATAGATTTCCTAGTAGCAGTGTTGTAGTGTGATGTATACAGGTCTGTGTATAGATTTCCTAGTAGCAGTGTCATAGTGTGATGTATACAGGTCTGTATATAGATTTCCTAGTAGCAGTGTTGTAGTGTGATGGATATAGGTCTGTATATAGATTTCCTAGTAGGCCAGTGTTTTTTAGGTGTATGGATAAGGTCTGTGTTATAGATTCCTAGTCCAGTGTTGTAGTGTGATGTATACGGTCTGTGTATAGATTCCTATTAGCAGTGGTTGTAGTGTGATTGTATAGGTCTGTGTATAGATTTCCTAGTAGCAGTGTTTGTAGTGTGATGGATACAGGTCTGTGTATAGATTTCCTAGTAGCATGTTGTGTGTGATGGATAAGGTCTGTATAGTTTCCTAGTGCAGTGTTGTAGTGTGATGGATAGGTCTGTGTATAGATTTCCTAGTACAGTGTTTGTAGTGTGATGAATACAGGTCTGTATATAGATTTCCTATTAGCAGTTTTGTAGTGTGATGGTATAGGTCTGTATATAGATTTCCTAGTAGCAGTGTTTGTAGTGTGATGGATATAGGTCTGTATATAGATTTCCTAGTAGCAGTGGTTGTAGTGTGATGGTACAGGTCTGTATATAGATTTCCTAGTAGCAGTGTTGTAGTGTGATGGATACAGGTCTGTATATAGATTTCCTAGTAGCAGTGTTGTAGTGTGATGTATATGGTCTTTATATAATTTCCTAGTAGCGTGTTGTAGTTTGATGGATAAGGTCTGTATATAGATTTCCTAGTAGCGGTGTTGTATGGTGATGTATATAGGTCTGTGTATAGATTTCCTAGTAGCGGTGTTGTAGTGTGATGGATACAGGTCTGTGTATAGATTTCCTAGTAGCAGGTTGTTGTTTGATGTATATAGGTCTGTGTATAGATTTCCTAGTACGGTGTTGTAGTGTGATTAGAATAGGTCTGTGTATAGATTTCCTAGTAGCAGTGTTGTAGTGTGATGGATAGAGTCTGTGTATAATTTCCTAGTAGCAGTGTTGTAGTGTGATGATCAGGTCTGTGTATAATTTCCTAGTAGCAGTGTTGTGTGTGATGGATACAGGCTGTGTATAGATTTCCTAGTAGCAGTGTTGTTAGTGTGATGGATACAGGTCTGTGTATAGATTTCCTAGTAGCGGTGTTGTAGTGTGATGGATACAGGTCTGTAATAGATTTCCTAGTAGCAGTGTTGTAGTGTGATGGATAGGTCTGTGTATAGATTTCCTAGTAGCAGTGTTGTAGTGTGATGGATACAGGTCTGTATATAGATTTCCTAGTAGCATGTGTGTAGTGTGATGTATACGGTCTGTATATGATTTCCTAGTAGCGTGTTTGTAGTGTGATGTATAGGTCTGTGTATAGATTTCCTAGTAGCAGTGTTGTAGTGTGATGGATACAGGTCTGTGTATAGATTTCCTAGTAGCAGTGTTGTAGTGTGATGGATACAGGTCTGTGTTATAGATTTCCTAGTAGCAGTGTTGTAGTGTGATGTATACAGGTCTGTGTATAGATTCCTAGTAGCATTGTTGTAGTGTGATGGATAAGGTCTGTGTATAGATTTCCTAGTAGCAGTTGTTGTAGTGTGATGGTACAGGTCTGTGTATAGATTTCCTAGTAGCGTGTTGTAGTGTGATGATATACAGGTCTGTGTATAGATTTCCTAGTAGCAGTTTTTGTATGTGATGGATACGGTCTGTGTATAGATTTCCTAGTAGCAGTGTTGTAGTGTGATGGATACAGGTCTGTGTATAGAGATTCCTAGTAGCAGTGTTGTGTGTGATGGATACAGGTCTGTATATAGATTTCCTAGTAGCAGTGTTGTAGTGTGATGGATATAGTCTGTATATAGATTTCCTAGTAGCAGTGTTGTAGTGTGATGGATACAGGTCTGTATAGATTTCCTAGTAGCAGTGTTTTAGTGTGAGGATACAGGTCTGTATATAGATTTCCTAGTAGCAGTGTTGTAGTTGATGTATATAGGTCTGTATATAATTTCCTAGTAGCAGTGTTTGTAGTTTGATGGATACAGGTCGGTATATAGATTTCCTAGTAGCGGTGTTGTAGTGTGATGTATAGGTTTTGTGTATAGATTTCCTAGTAGCGGTGTTGTAGTGTGATGATAGGTCTGTTTAGATTTCCTAGTAGCGTGTTGAAGTGTGATGTATTAGGTCTGTGTATAGATTTCCTAGTACGGTGTTGTAGTGTGATGGATACGGTCTGTGTATAGATTTCCTAGTAGCAGTGTTGTAGTGTGATGATAGGTCTGTTATAGATTTCCTAGTAGCAGTGTTGTAGTGTGAAGAGGTCTGTGTAATAGATTTCCTAGTAGCAGTGTTTGTAGTTGATGGATAGGTCTGTGTATAGATTTCCTAGTAGCGGTGTTGTAGTGTGATGATAAGGTCTGTGTATAGATTCCTAGTAGCAGTGTTGAGTGTGGATGGTCGTGTTAGATTTCCTAGTAGCAGTGTGTAGTGTGATGGATCAGGTCTGTGTATAGATTTCCTAGTAGCATGTTGTAGTGTGATGTATATAGGTCTGTTATAGATTTCCTAGTACGTGTTGTAGTGTGATTATATAGGTCGGTATATAGATTTCCTAGTAGCGGTGTTTTAGTGTGATGTATATAGGTCTGTATATAGATTTCCTAGTAGCAGTGTGTATTGTGATGGATAGAGGTCTGTGTATAGATTTCCTAGTAGCATGTTTGTAGTGTGATGATACAGGTCTGTGTATAAGATTTCCTAGTAGCAGTGTTGTAGTGTGATGGTACAGGTCTGTGTATAGATTTCCTAGTAGCGTGTTTGTAGTGTGATGGATACAGGTCTGTGTATAGATTTCCTAGTAGCAGTGTTGTAGTGTGATGGTACAGGTCTGTGATAGATTTCCTAGTAGCGTGTTGTAGTGTGATGGATACAGGCTTTGTATAGATTTCCTATAGCGTGTTGTATGTGATGGATACAGGTCTGTATATAGATTTCCTAGTAGCAGTGTTTGTAGGTTGATGTATATAGGTTCGTATATAGATTTCCTAGTAGCAGTGTTGTAGTGTGATGGATACAGTCTGTGTTAGATTTCCTAGTAGCAGTGTTGTAGTGTGATGATAAGTTCTGTGTATAGATTTCCTAGTAGCAGTGTTGTAGTGTGATGGATACAGGTCTGTGTATAGATTTCCTAGTAGCAGTGTTGTAGTGTGATGGATACAGGTCTGTTATAGATTTCCTAGTAGCAGTGTGTATGGTGATGGATACAGGTCTGTGTATAGATTTCCTAGTAGCAGTGTTGTAGTGTGATGTTACAGGTCTGTGTATAGATTTCCTAGAGCAGTGTTGTAGTGTGATGTATACAGGTCTGTTGTATGATTTCCTAGTACAGTTGTAGTGTGATGTAATACAGGTCTGTGTATAGATTTCCTAGTAGCAGTGTTGTAGTGTGATGTAATATGTCTGTATATAGATTTCCTAGTAGCAGTGTTGTAGTGTGATGGATAGGTCTGTGTATAGATTTCCTAGTAGCAGTGTTTGTGTGTGATGGATATAGGTCTGTATATAGATTTCCTAGTAGCAGTGTTGTAGTGTGATGTATATAGGTCTGTATATAGATTTCCTAGTAGCAGTGTTGTAGTGTGATGTATATATATAAACAATAAATTGCAGGTGAAACATACAAAGACACAGGTCTGTAGCTGTGAATAGTGCAGGTTTATTGTAAAACATGCATGCTACATGTTTCAGACCCACTCAAGTACTTGAGGAAGGAAAAGTGGGTCAGAAGCACGCATGTTTTACAATAAACCTGCACTATTCACAGTTACAGACCTGTGTCTTTGTATGTTTCATCTGCAATGTATTGTTTAAGTGTTGGAGGGCCATATTTAAAAACTTGCAATACCCTCGGTTTTCGTTACTGTACGACCGTGGCAGTAGTATACCATGCTGTAAACTACCGTTATGATATTCTACGGGTGGTCGTAGATTTACGCTCACTATCGTACATTTACAAGATTTTCGATAGCGATCATAAATTAACGATCGGCATAACGTAAGTATGGCCCATAGTGTAAAGGTCACTAGCTCTCCCTGTCAGCTGTAGCAATATTAGTGGGAAATGAAGCTTTTTAAAGGGGAATGTTGGAGGGTAGGAAGAGTATGTTTTTATAGGAACCACATGGTGCAGAACTGTAGGGGGAGGATAGAGAATGAAAACCTGAACTACACCACGCTCTGTGCAATGCATTTCTCATCAGTGTACCTTATTAAAGGGAATGTTGGAGGGTAGGAAGAGTGTGTTTTTATAGAAACCACATGGTGTAGAACTGTAGGGGGAGGATAGTGGAGATGATGAAAACGAATGTTTAGAACAAGGCTCTGTGCAATGCATTTCTCATCAGTGTACATTCTTAAAGAGGAATGTTTGAGGGTAGGAAGAGGGTGTTTTTAATTCAGCTGTCTGTATAAAAACAACAAACTGTATTACAGAGCTAAGCTATGCATTATACAGAGAGAAATGCATTGCACAGAGCTGTGGTAAGATCGGGGTCATTATGTTATCCTCCACCTGCAGCACTGCACCATGTTCTATAAGTGTATGTATCAAAGGGGAATGTTGAAGGGTATGCCACTTGCAGCTCTGCACCATGTTCTATAAGTGTATGTATTAAAGGGGAATGTTGAAGGGTATGCCACTTGCAGCTCTGCACCATGTTCTATAAGTGTACGTATTAAAGGGGAATGTTGGAGGGTATGCCATTTACAGAAACTAAGAAACTGAGGGTCGCACTCCAAATAATAAGTAAATTTATTGTGAATCACACGTAACACAATGTTTTGGGGGGATACCCCCTTCTTCAGGTGATAAAGTGTAACTGTGCTCAGGGAATATATAAAGACTGTGACTCCTATAAGTCCCACCCTCTAATTTGGGGAGAACCAATTACAAGTGTCTCATTAAACTACTACAATATAATATGTGCAATATGTTAAAAGCCAAGGTAAAATACACAGATATATCAATCAGGTAAAGTAAGTAGACATTTCTTTGAAAAAAAGCACAGGGCAGCCCAATTAAAGTGGATGGTACTGGAGGTAGTTGAAAAGAACATGAGGGGAGGTGATTTTAATAGGAAACTGTTACAAAAAGAGATAGTGTGGATAGATAAACTTGTGACTCTGTCCCCTCATGGCCTGAATGAAGAATTTAATTTATCCTGCTTTTTATAGTTACAATGTATTAAGTATTGCCTTTCACTAGCAACTATTGTATTGTTTCTTCTTTCCATTGTTTCATTTTAGATACATGATGATTTCTTCTGAAGATAACATAGATACTGGCGCCATCTTGAGGTTAAATGGAAAGATGTTCCACTGTATAATTTAAAAATTTTTCTGCATATTTAAGATTGTTACCTTTTAGCCAGGTCTAATATTAGTTAAGATGGTTTTAAATTTTCCCTTCTAGCACTTTTATACAATGAGAGGACTTTTATACAATGAAAGGGCTTTTATACAATGACAGGACTTTTATACAATGAAAGGACTTTTATACAATGACAGGAGACAGGGATTATTAGATGCACTTTATTTGCAGCACTTTATACACTTAGTCACTTTTTTGGACACTTATATTAGCAACATAATACCAATGTATTTTTATGTAACTTTTATGAGGTTGTACAACAAGAATATTGTTTTACCTGATTGATATATCTGTGTATTTTACCTTGGCTTTTAACATATTGCACATATTATATTATAGTAGTTTAATGAGACACTTGTAATTGGTTCTCCCCAAATTAGAGGGTGGGACTTATAGGAGTCACCCTCTACATGTGATGTGTGGTTCACAATAAATTGACTTATTATTTGAAGTGCGACCCTCAGTTTCTTACTTTCTGTGATACTGCTAGTTCCCAAGGGAAGAACCCACGAGGTGTCTGCACCCACAAGTTGGAAAGAGTGCACCTCCACCATTGGTTACCTGCCATTTACAGCTCTGCACCATGTTGTTTCTATAAATGTACATATTAATAGTATAAATTAAAATGCATTGCACAGAGCTGTGCTAAGACCATGTTCATGTCAATATGCTGCACCTGCAGCTCTGAGCTGTTTTGCTTTTATAAGTGTCCCTTGTAAATTGGTCAGTTCAATTCTACTGGGGTTACCACCTTTCCCTTTAAGACTCAAACTCTTAGGGCTACTCCCTGTAGCGCGTTTTGGATTGCAATCCAATTGTGCTAGTGGGGGTGCAGGCATGTAATAGCCTAGGGTACCGGCCCCACTACATGCGATGCGTTTAAGTGTGCTACTGAGTGCACGCAATCACCATTTTTGGTCTGTATTGCATGCTCTCTGCTAGGGTCCAACTGTGAAAGCGCAACACCCATGCATGGAAGCAAGTACGATCCTTGCACTTAAGTGGGGCCACAGCCTCAGGAAATTGACCTGCTGCGAAGCTAAGTTCCATTACATTAAATACATGCTGTATGGCTGCACTGAAATCAATGCAGCTTGCATTATACTTCTGAGTGCTAGGTCACACAAGCGCGTTTTTCAGACAATTGCGATTTTCCAATTGTATTGATATCGCAGCAACGCACCAAAATCTTGTGATCTTGTAATCACATGCGTTTCCAGAATGAAAATGGACAAAGCGCAAACGCATGCAAATTCAGGTGCGTTGCAGTGTGGTTGTGCCCTAAACCTACATTGCAGCAATACACACACTAATATAAATGGAACAGTGCAGAAATAAAAACTTTTACCTAGAGCCGAGATCACTGTGGGTAAGTGTCCTGTTCGCCATTCAATATCACATTTGCGAATGTGGGTAAAAAAAAACACAGCTATTTGCTGGCATTAAAACCAGCGCAAACATGATATTGAATTGCGAGTGTCGGATGCGCGGGTGATTTTTGCATAATCCTCAAATCCAATGCTAATAGGGAGTTAAAGTCACGCTAACCGGTAGTGAACCAGCTAGCATGACTTTAACTCCATATATCTGCCCAGCAAGTCTGGGGAAATGAGCCTGACAGTCTCTTGCAGAAATGCTCCCAAATATAAAGGGTTAACAAGTTGCTTCCTAAATACATATGAAAAGGGTTAACACCTTCCCCCACTCTGTTTGAGCAGGAAAATCAGCTAATAATACTCACTGCTATCTCTGATGATTGGCTGGGATACACTGGCAGGTGGGGAGCTCTGAAGTCAACTGTTACATGCAGCTTAGCATAAGGGGAGTGGGAAACAAACACAAGGTAGCTAGTTAGCATGTGCAGAAGGAGTTTTGGGTCCTGGACCACCAGGAAGAGGCAACACTAGAAGCCAGCCTTGACATCATAGATTGCCAGAAATGTTCTATAAATGATTTCTACAGTTAGGGGCATATTTATAAAGGTTCATTAAACTTTTCGCCTACTTTAACGCAGCGTTTTCGCCTAATTTGGCCTTTTTGCTATTTATAAAGCAGTGATAACCAGTGGCGAAAGGTCATTACCGCTACATTTCGCTTTTCGCCATACATTGCTGCGGTAACCACTCAAGCATATTTATAAAATGGCGAAAAGTGTATTTTTGCGTTAAGTTCAGCCATTCCAAGTCTGAGGTGGTGAAAACGCATAAGTGGCCATTTATTTAGCCTGCCAATGGGTCCATGGAGGTGTCAGTACATTGTGGAGTATTTCTCAATACTAATAAGTACCCAGGGAGGTGTTAGACTATTTTCCAGCATTTACTGTAATACCATCTGAGATTTCGCTTTTTTAAGATTTTTTTTTTTTTATGTTCCGATTTTCTTTATTTACCAACAAAATCAAATGGGGTCTGAGGGACATATTTATAATGGGGCATTATTTTTGCTTTTTTTCCCCTACCAGCCTTTAACATAATTTTTTAAACTTTCATCTTTTTCTTTCATCAGTTATTAAAAAGGCGAATTTCCATCAAAAGTCAAAATTATGAAGCAAAAAGTAACACTAATAATGCTGAAAAAGCTCAGCACATATGATGGTAAATAGGTAATACTCCCTGGTGGATTTTCAAAGTAGTATTAAATTGGTTAATACACTGAACACCTATCTTTGTTATTTAAAATAATTTTTTTTTTTTTGGGGGGGGGGTTTCAAACAAAGATATAAATAGTATAAAACTCAAAAGGCAAAGAGTAATAATCGTTCTCACCTCCCTGTGAATAATAGAAACGATTGGCAAACACTTATTTTTTTTAGGTTTACTGTTCCTTTAACGCAATGAATAAGGCGAAAACTATCGTCACACATCGCCACAGTGATAATTTTCCGCAAAGGCAAAAGCGAAAATGAGCGGTTTTATAAATAAGGCGAAAATAGCGCTATTTGTCATTGCGATGTCCTGCGAAATGGCGAAAATAGCGAACTTTTATAAATATGCCACTAAGAGGCTGAATTCAGAGGTGAGAAACAGATGGTTTTACTAAGTCACAGTTATAGACTCTGTGGAGCTGCCTTTGTATTTTGGGGTTAGTTCTCCTTTAAAAGAAATGTGACTTACTTGTTGCAATACCATGTCCCAATGTTTGGGATCTCAAAAAAATGGCTTTGATCTGGAACATCTAGATGTGAATATCCAGTAATCACTGCACCAATCATGATATCTCCATCTTGTATATATTCATATTCATCTTCTATAATTAATTGAGTGGCTTCCAGATGACAAGCAGAACTATTAGTCTCAAATACAGATCTGCATGGTTCCACACAAAGAACTATCAGATAAATTAGCACTTGTAAAGGTTTAGATGCAGTCATATCTCTCAGCATGGCTCCCCTATAGAATACAATGTATCCCAATACAAGACAAAGGATAAGGAAGTTTCTCCGGCAGTCAGTAGCACAGAGCATCACAGAGGATACAGGATTCAGCTTCATCTGTAAATTGTTGTAAGGAAACTGGCTAATCCAACCATTTTATAGAGAAAAGAGGTATAATTATAGAAACATCTGCTGAGATCCCTGCTCAGTTACTGTTAATGTCTCTGGTGGACAGATACGTTAATGTTGTAGTTTATATTCCCTCATCCCATGGTCTGTTATTTTAATTTTAATTGGCAACAAAACAAACCTTTATTCTAAATTGCATACATTAGCAGAGTTGGTGTTGCTAGCTGAGAAGACAGAAGACTTAAGCTCAAGACGTCGGCAACACCGGCGATATTGATGTCACCAGTGCCAGCTTTGTCATTGGTGGTGACATCACCCGGTGTCTGCAACATCATCTGCAACATCTTAGAAGAGCCCTTGGGGTTCCTGGTTGTGACCTGCAGGACCCCCAACAAAGGTGCTTGTCAGTGCTGCAAGGGCACTTCTATGTGCCAGGGAGGGTGGTCCCGGTACAAGGTTTGGGACCCCTTAAACCCCAAAAGGCATTTGTCAGTGACACAAGGGCCCTTCCAAGGGCCACAGGGGTGCTTATAAGTGCTGGGGGCCCAGTTTGAGCTGTGGTTCCCCTTAAACCCAAAGGGCCTTTACAAGGACCACAATGGATGCTGGAGGGGGTCCCGGTGGAGCCTCGGCCATTGGAACGTCCAAATTTGTTTAAAAAATTTGGAACGAGGTTTGGAAAAAGCTTGGAAAGCAGAATTCCAGCCATCTCTAATCCTGACCTGTAGCCTGACCCACCACTGTTTTTCTTTAATATGCTTTTGTTCTACTGTTTCTAATTCTTATATGCCCAGCTCTCTAGTGCATTCATCTGGGACAGTTTCCTTTCCCTTGGACCGAAACCTGGTGTCTAACTTGCAGCACAACATCACTGCCACTGGGTTTCTCAACCCTAGTGCTAATCCTAGCCAAGTTTTTATGCTTTTATGGAGCCCACTGGAGAGACTTCATCCTTGAAAGAGGTAAGATATTTGATTGCTGGACTTCAGCTGTTGGTTCAAAAGACACAAAAGGGGTTATATTACCTTGAAAGTAAGCTCCTGTTCGCTACTGTTTTTAATTTTCAGGCTAGTTTTGTCTCTGTGTTCTCTAACGCACCCAAGCCAGATTTTCGGGGGGACAGGAGACTCCAAAAATGATGCCTTGTACTGAATGTTTTCTGAAAAACCTGCTGCTGTATCCTCCAAAAGGGCTTTACAACCAATATATTTTTTGTTAATTCTGTATCGGACTGTTTCTGCTAGAATTACTCCTCCTGCTGATTTAATCTCGTGTGATGGTTTCCTGTTTTTGCAAGGTAAAATCTTACAACATTATCATGATCAATCACTTTCAGTCCACTTTGGGGTATCCACGACTTTTACATAGGGACTTCTGGTGTCCTAAAATGTTAGATGACTGCAAGAAATAGGTATCCTCTTTCTCTCTTTTCCATTGGGCTGTTATCCATGATTTCAGTGAATTTCTATGTATATTTCCCAGGATCCCATTTTCTTCCAATGAGAGATGCTCCTGGTCAAAGTTCTGAAATCTATGATATATTTATAGATATATGGATTCCTGAGGAAGCTGCAAAGAAACTTAAGCAGCGAAACACGTTGAATTCCCTCTTTTACACGAAAGCGAGGTTTTACAAATATTGGTAGCCAGAGTGTTTTTGCTGAAAATTTTAAAAGGCACAGTGCACACTAAGGGGGTTATTCAATAAAAGTTCTTATCGTTTAAAATGGTGCTAAATTTGCCCCAACCAATCAGATCTTATTTAACATTTGAAAGCTAACATCTGATTGGCTGGGGCAAATTTAGCACCATTTTAAACGATAAGAACTTTTATTGAATCTCCCTGTAAATTTCTTAAATGTGTGTGTGATTCCTAGAAATGTAAAATGTTCCAAAAATATTAAATAAAATCTCAAATAAACTAAAAATATGAATTTTCAGGATAATAATTGAATGTCGAATGCAGAAGTTTGAAAGTAGCATATGTGTGACGGAAGTGACTTTATTTTAATGTTAGTAGTATTGGACCGTTACACATAAGGTATTATTATTTTTTAAAATGTGAGTTTTAATAGGTCCGATTTCAGAGTTTTCAAACTTTTTCCAAAGTTTGAAATTCCGAAATTGGACCGCATTTTTGGAAGTTCAGCCATCTCTACTCATCAATGTGACTGCAGTGAAATTAGAAGAGAATAAAGTATTGCTACTTCACAAGCAACAGAATAATACATAATAATACACAATAAATAAATACATTATTATATAATTAAGTATGTGCACCATGAAAAATACAAGTGCTTGAAACATGCAACGTGAGTAAAGAGGTCCCTGCCCAATAGAGTTTACAATCTAATTAGGATTATAACATGCTTTTTATGCCAGAATGTTCATGTTTATTCAATAAGGAATGCATTGATAATGTTTTATCATAAACAAGCAGAGTAAATCATTTTGTAATCATTTACCTGTCAGTACCAGTCTCTAGCTAAAGTTCCATAGGACTGTTCACTTATATATTAGCCAGAATCACAATATATTCCCATTAATAAAAAATCCCTGTACATGTACTGAAATGGGCATCACCCCTATGGTGAGTGGCTGTATGAATAATTGTAATCCTACTTACTGGGGTTTACTTTTCAGCAATGTCATGTGCCATCCCTTTAACTAGAGAAGTAGATGTCAATCATGAAGGTCAGCCCACCAACAGTGTCACTCACTAGATACGGAAGGGAGACAAAGATTGCGACAAAGGCTTCTGATATATGAGATTTCTGTCAAGATGTTAGTCTCTGCCCACATAGCGATCTCACTCGTGAGATATATCGATCCATTGCTGCTCGCTTTAAAGGAGAAGCACATTTAATTTACAGTGTATACAAGTAGCGATTTACAGTTAAATTATACACACAGTATATCACACATCATAAACATTATATAATGGCATATATGGCCATATATATCAGAGTTTATAAGTATCTACTTAAAGATTAAGCAATCTTATAGCAAGTCTATAATACCAAAAACACATTAAAGGGCATGTCCACCCCCAAATTAAAATTTAACCCACTACTGGCCCCTCTGTATAGTTTAAAAAAAATCCTTACCTTACATCCCTGCTCCTTATGGTTCTCCTGCAGTCCATGTCCAAAGTCCAGGAAACTGAAGAGTAGTGACTGTCTTCTTGTCCAAAGGTCTCTGCCTCTTGTCTTTCCTCCGGGAGGGATGCTGACATGTGCAGGGGAGCCCTTTCCCCACTCCCTCCCTCCTGATCCCCCCATGGCTGCCCCTCACCTAGCGAGAAGTCTCTTTGCCATACTGTACTGTATCCATTCCCAAGTAAGTACTGTCTGGATTCTTTTATTAGCAAAGTAACAGCGGTTGGGGGTCGGAAGGGATACACTACAACATGTGAAAAAAATTTGGAGAGGGTGGAGATGCCTTTTAAACACATACATACAAGGTTATCTCAGTTTGACATCATCGTTTAAAACACTAATACATTGATAGATGAAGAGAAGGATTTATAGTTAATAGGTTTTTAATCTTTTTATATCCAAAAGGGAAAGTCTCACTAAAAACCCTGATGATCATAGTCATAGTATAGAAATTCAAAATAAGGGGTAACAATCACTCTGAAGTAACAAAGTAGCTTCACAGGTCAATAAAAACAAACATCTTTATTGATACTCCATACACGACAATAGACTAAAACCAAATAGACTGTGGACTGTAGATGCCTTACGCGTTTCAGGTGGGACATCACCCTTAATCATAAGCTAGCACTGTTTGGTAAGCACCTCCTTTATAAGACCCGCAGTGCATTGTGGTATCCCTGTGACTATCAATGGGAAACACAGTAACCAATAATGACCACATAGGAGAGAGGAATACAGAAAACACCCTTAAAAATTATAAATAAACTTAACCAATTCTAACCAATATAACACATGATATCGTACACTGAATTAAGTCCTTTAGGTACACGTGTGTCAACATTAAATATCCATTTAAACTCTTTGTACTTTGTACTGCCACATGTTTAATCCCCCATTGCATATGTTGAAATTACTTTTTATTACATATATCCCTAAGGTGCTCCCTAATGGAACATTTAAGGGGCCTAATAGTACATCCCACATATTGTATAATACACTTAGTACAAGTGATGATATAAACAACATGATCCGTATTACAGTTAATACCTGTATACTGATGTGATCTGTATGTCCATCTGCACTCTTCCTTCTATTTCTTCCCAGGTGCCTCCAGGTAAATAGTGGTAAGTCCATACAAAGACGAAAAACTCCTGGGCACAAGAGTGCTCAGGAATTTTTCGTCTTTGTATGGATTTACCTGTAGATTGATTTAACCCTTTAAGTGCCACAGATTGTATATATACATTCTGTATAAAAAAGGTTCTTAAAGGGCATGTCCACCCCCAAAACTATAATCCCCCCACTACTGGCCCCATCATGTAGTGTAGTTTAATCCTTACCTCACATCCCAGCTCCATCTGGTTCTCCTGTAGTCCCCCCCAAAGTCCCAAAAACTGCCCACCAGGAGGATAGCAGGTCCATATAGGACTCTGCCTCCTACCTGGCCTCCGGGAGAAGTTTAGCATGCGTACTGCAGCCTTCTCCCCCTCCCTCTCCCCCGATTAGGATTCCCTCCCCCTAGTGTAAAACCTTTTTGCTATAACAATCCCCGTCCCCCCAGCCCAACCGCTATGTTTATTTTATTAGAAAGTGCCCCAAACATTACTTACCTTCCCTCTTTCCTCCGCCGCACTGAATGACCGGCAGCCGCGTCCGTGATTGGCTGCCGCTCAGCCAATCACAGACGCGACTGCCGGTCGTCCGGGCTGGCAGCGCGGCAGAGGAAAGAGGGGAGGTAAGTAAAGTTTGGGGAACTTTCTAATAAAATAAATATAGGGTTGGGGCTGGGGGACGGGGATTTTATAGCAAAAATTTATTTCAAGGGTGGACATACCCTTTAAGTGCCACTGGACATATATATACGGAAGTGCTAGGCGCAATCAGGGGGCAGGATTCAGGTGACCCCCTAGCCCTCTCGATCCGCCACTGGTTTCATGAAAATCCAATGGGGGGATTGGGAGCTAGCACCCTGCAAAGTCAAGACTGGGAGCCAGTTGCTGGTCACTGCAAAGCAGGAAGAGATCGTCGGTAATGGAACTCAGAGCTCCATTCATAAATAGTCTTTGCTACTTAGCTACTTACAAATAAATGTGGCAGAGAACAATATTAGGTGATCAGTTCTGATAACCTTATTATTGATCTTTGCCAATGAATGAAAAATCACTTCCTGTGAAAATATTTCCAGGAAGTGATTTTTCCGAGCGAATTTTGACTTGGAAAATGGGCATTTATGCCAGTATACCAAGTTCGATATCATTACCTAAGATGATCTGATGGTTATCTTTGGGAATTATAAAAAAAATAAAGTGCAATGCACATACAAAAAATGTTGTTTTTTTTTTACTCTAAAACCATAAATTAGCAAAAAACTTTCAGGGAGATTCAATAAAAGTTCTTATAGTTAAAAATGGTGCTAATTTTGCCCCAACCAATCAGATCTTATTTAACATTTTGAAAGCCAACATCTGATTGGTTGGGGAAAAATAGCACCATTTTAAAACGATAAGAACTTGAATAACCCTGTTTGTCTTCTCCAATCTTCCCAAAGTCCCTGGCGGTATTGGTAAAGTACACGCAGATAATTATTTTCTGATTTCAAGGGAAACTAAGTAAGAAACTTTCCAGCGGTACCAAAAAAAGACTGAAGTGAATTTTTAGGATCAGTAAAGTGTGCAAAAACTTGTGCGTCTCTCACTACCAACTGTTTTTTACTAAAATACCACTAAAAGGGGGATTGTGAGTGCGTGGAGGTGGGTTGTGGCATTTTTCCCCTTGTAATTGCACTTGTACATGCATCCCATGTGTGCACCCATGCATATGGTATACCGTTTGATTAAGCACATGTGGGAGATTGACATTTAGTGGGTTTTTTTTACTTGTCAAGTGAGTTTAGGTAGGATTTCAACCTTTGAATCATCTTATTTTATTTTTTCACAAAATCTCGTAAAAGCACGAAGTTCTATGGATGACAGTGTCTGGAATTCTTCATGTATGCTGAAGGTGTGTAGATTTCAAAAATATATCATTTGTGTAGGGTATTTCCAAGTTTAAGGGCTGTTTTCTTTGAAAAAGTTTAGGCTGTTTAAATTACAGAGCACTTTGATTTTTTCTTGTAATTGCACTTGTGCATGCATCCCATTTGTGTTAGTTGGTGGCCATGTCAACATCCATGCATATGGCATACCCTTTGATTCAGGACATGTGGGAGATTGATATTTAGTGGGGAGGTTTTACTTGTAAAGTGGGTTTAGTTAGAATTTCAACCTTTGAATCATTTTATTTTTTCACAAAATCTAAAAGCATGGAGTTCTATGGGTTACTTCATCTGGAATTCTTCATGTTTGTATGTATGAAAGTATGGCACCATTAAGTAGCTGAAGGTGTGTAGATTCCAAATATATATATACAATCTTAATAATGTTCCCCGCACTCCTTAAGTCATCTTATAGGTGCTGTTCTTCTTTACTGCTAACCACTAGCAGTTACTTTTCCAGTAGCTTGTGTTTGTTTGAAGAACACACTCTAGAAGGCTTTATTCATTTTACTAGTTTATTAGTGACATACGTGCACGTAAGAACTTTGCCCACAGCATTGATGATATGAATGAACGAACTATAACTGACGGTGTATAGATCCCAAGAATATACGGTATAGTTTGTGGGGGGTGTTTTTGAGTTAGGGGGGATGTTTTGTGGTAAAAACTGCAGACTTCAAATTTGGAGTTGGCTGAATATTTTCACTTTTTTTGAGCCATCGTGCATTGTCTAACTTTGTGGCTAGTCGCTTCCATGTCCACGTGAGTTTTACACTATTTATCATATACTATTAATAAAATAGAGAAAATTCACCTAGGTGAGTTTTACACTATTTATCATATCCTATTAATAAAATAGATAAAATTCCCCTGGGTGAGTTTTATACTATTTATCATATCCTATTAATAAAATAGATAAAATTCGCCTGGGTGAGTTTTACACTATTTATCATATCCTATTAATAAAATAGAGACAATTCACCTAGGTGAGTTTTACACTATTTATCATATCCTATTAATAAAATAGAGAAAATTCACCTGGGTGAGTTTTACACTATTTATCATATCCTATTAATAAAATAGAGACAATTCCCCTGGGTGAGTTTTACACTATTTATCATATCCTATTAATAAAATCGAGAAAATTCACCTGGGTGAGTTTTATACTATTTATCATATCCTATTAATAAAATCGAGAAAATTCCCCTGGGTGAGTTTTACACTGTTTATCATATCCTATTAATAAAATAGAGAAAATTCCCCTGGGTGAGTTTTACACTATTTATCATATCCTATTAATAAAATAGAGAAAATTCACCTGGGTGAGTTTTTAATACTATTTATCATTCCTATTAATAAATAGAAAATTCCCCTGGGTGAGTTTTACTCTATTTATCATATCCTTAATAAAATAGAGAAATTCCCTGGGTGAGTTTTAACTATTTATCATATCCTATTAATAAATAGAGAAAATTCCCCTGGTAGTTTTACACTATTTATCATATCCTATTAATAAATAGAGAAAATTCACCTGGTGAGTTTTATACTATTTATCATATCCATTAATAAAAGAGAAAATTCCCTCTGTGTTTTACTCTATTTATCATATCCTATTAATAAAATAGAGAAAATTCCCCTGGGTGATTTTCACTGTATCATATCCTATTAATAAAATAGAGAAAATTCCCCTGGTTGAGTTTTACACTATTTATCATATCCTATTAATAAAATAGAGAAAATTCGCCTGGGTGAGTTTTACACTATTTATCATACCCTATTAATAAAATAGAGAAAATTCCCCTGGGTGAGTTTTACACTATTTATCATATCATATTAATAAAATAGAGAAAATTTGGCTGGTGAGTTTTACACTATTTATCATATCATATTAATAAAATAGAGAAAATTCCCCTGGGTGAGTTTTACACTATTTATCATATTCTATTAGAAAAAAAGAGAAAATTCACCTGGTGAGTTTTACACTATTTATCAAAATTTTTGCTGGAAAAAAACACCACCAGGGAGATTCAATAAAAGTTCTTATCATTAAAAATGGTGCTAATTTTGCCCCAACCAATCAGATGTTAGCTTTCAAATGTTAAATAAGATCTGATTGGTTGGGGCAAAATTAGCACCATTTTTAACAATAATAACTTTTATTAAATCTCCCTGCACATGTGTTAGGCTATTTTTAAATAACAAAGTGGTTCAGTGTGTATTAACCAATTTGATACTACTTTGAAAATCTGCCAGAGAGTATTACCTATTTACCATCATTTGGGCTAAATTTAACTTTTTGACATATTTTCAGCATTATTAGTGCTACTTTTTGCTACATCATTTTTGACTTTGATGAAAATTTGCCTTTTTAATAACTTTATAAGAACAGTTGAAAGTTTAAAAAATTGGGGTGAAGTTCGGTGGCAAGAAAAGCAAAAAATAATGGCCATTTATAAATGTCAATATGTCCCTTAAATAATAAAAATCGGAACTTAAAAAAAAAGCAATCTTTAAAAAGCAATATATATATATATATATATATATATATATATATATATATATATATAAAAGCGAAATCTCAGATTGTATTACAGTAAATGCTGGAAATAGTCTAACACCCCCCTGGGTACTTATTAGTATTGAGAAACACTCCACAATGTACACCTCCATGGACCCATTGGCAGGCTAAATAAATGGCTACTTATGCGTTTTCGCCACCTCAGACTTGGCGAATTGGAATGGCCGAACTTAACGGAAAAGTACACATTTCGCCATTTTATAAATATGATTGAGCGGTTACCGCAGCGAAAAGTGAAAAGCGAAAAGTAGCGTAATGACTTTTCGCCACTGGTTATAACTGCTTTATATATAGCGAAAAATCCAAATTTGCTGAAAAGGCTGCGGTAATGGAGGCAAAAAGTTTAACGAACCTTTATGAATATGTCCCTTAGCCTCAATTATTCAGGAAATTTTGCACAAGTACCAAAAAGAGATGGAATTGAATTTTAAGGATCTGTAAGAAAGTAACAATTTGTGTCACTCTCCATTCGGTTTATACTGAATAGCACTAAAAAAGGAGGCTTGTGGTAATTAATTACCAGATTTCACCAGCCAAAAAAAGAGTGAAAAAATTTGTTTTCTGACATTCCCGTAAACCAAAACTAAAATGTTTAACGATGGTTTTGGATTTTTTGTTTTTTGTGAATTTTTTTTTTTTTTTGCTTTGGAGTATTTTTTGTAAAGAACTGTATGACGCTCTGATATTTCATAACCAAGGGACTTTAGTATCTCACCCTGCATTGATGCAGTGGAATACTGTTTAATTGAGTACACACGAGATAACAATATTTAGATGGCTTATTTTTCTACAGGGGGATTGACCAAATTTAAAAGTTTGAACCTTCATTTTCAATTCCCCCCCCCCCCCCCCGAAAATCTGTAAAAATTGCAAATTTCTAAAATTAAAACTGTTATTAAATCAGGACATGTAGACAAAAGATATTTTAAGTGGATTTTTTGTATTGTACTGGATTTTTGTTAAAGATTTCTAAGCTTGAACCTTATCTGCCTCTTTTCTCAGAAAATCTAAAAAAAAAAGTGGAAATTTCTAAAAAGACCTGTGTGCAGTGTATGAAATAATTACAATTTCACATATATGATGGTGTGTATGTTATAAAAATAAATAATTGGTAGGGGGCATTTCTGAGGTTGAGGGGTGTTTAATTTGGAATTTGGAAAACTGAAAGGTGTTTAAAATACAGAGTTTGTTGATTTTTTTTGTCTGTAGTTGGTCTTATGCTTTAGCCATATGCATGTAGGAGCATTATTATTAGTGAGATTTTTCTACTTGTCATGTAAGTTTTGGAAGATTCCTAACTCTGAATCATCTTCTTTTTTTCATTTTTTTCAGAAAATCCCCCCAAGCGTGAAATTCTAGAATTTCTTTGCATCTGGAATTCTGCATATATGTGGGAAAGAATGGCATTATTATGTAGCTAAATGTGTGTAGATTCAAATAATATATAGTTTTTGGGATTGCTTTCCAGGTCATGGGGTGTTAAGCCTTAAAAATCAAGTATGCACTTAGAGCACAGCCCTGAAGTTATGTATTGAGGCTATTTGCTGGCCATATCTCTGTGTACACAGATGTAAGCAGGGAATTATTTCTTTCAAGACATGTAGAAGATCAATATTTAGTGGAAACTTTTATTTGTACTGGGGGTTTGATTAAAGGAGGACGATATTTACATTATTTTAATCCTAATGTGAAACTAAGATGCCTTCCATGTTGTTGCCAGTACAAGTCACAGCCCATGTAGTCATCAAAGAGCCACACACCCCAACCCCAGTATTCACTGTCTCTATGCACAGAGTTTCTAGTTTCTGTTTCTAGTGAAAGATAAATAGGGCATTGCCCCATTTACGCAATGTACCAAGCCAATAGCCCCAAAAGTTTCTAAATGTACCTGTAATCATTGTTGTATCTTTGGTAGCACAACATATAAATGCCATGATTTTAGGAACACACAGCCCAAGAAGTCACAGGTTCAAATCACCTTTTGGAATAATTTACTGCCTGATTTTTTTTCATTTGTTTCCATCATGTTTCAAGAAAAATATAAATGTTCTATATATGTACAAACTTTATATACAGTTACTCTGTTTTTTATTCATCAACCAGCACAAATTGATAACAGCCTTCCTAGAGCAATACAAAATATTTTTTTTTTACTGACATTTCTTCCTAGCAAAAGATAAAGATTCTAAATATACCTACTGTACTTCTTTTGCATGTGCATTGGTTTTATAAACACAGAGAATTTTGGGTAACGGGTTCAAATCCCTGGGCTTAATTCTTTTTTAAGATTCAACATATACCTGAATTCCATCTAAAAGCTTTTATGGGATAGTGGAAGAAAGCCTTTTGTTACATGTTTTGAGTACACCTAGGCATATGGCATAATGTTTGATTCAAAACATGTGGGACATTGACAGTTTGTGCATCTTACTGTTATATGCTGTTTGGGAACAGTCCAGGGTATTTATTGCCAACAGATTCCTGTACATTTTATTCTGAATTGAGAAATCCTGTTATGTATGAAACGTCTTCAAGAACTAAACTTCAAGTCCAGTTGACCTGGGGATGAATGAGAACCTTCACAAGCATGCAGTGTATTCTTTTTTTTCCCTTCACAAATACGTAAATGGGCCTTACAATAAAATAATAAATTATTGGTGGCCTGTACTTCAATAAATCATCTCTGATGAAGAGGGAATTCATTAGGATTAGGGGGAAAAAAGTTCTGTGTTAAGGCGAGGAAAGAATTCTTACCAATAAAAGTTTTGAATTAGCTAATTAGATAGGGGCTGGAATCTTTCTGTTGGATTAACTCTCAGCTATGTAAATATAATGGTAAAAATAAGTAAGATGAACATTTTGAACGTTATCTTCATTCAACCTTGACCAATATATAGATATATAACGTGCCTTATGAGAGACGGACAACACTCTATCCTACAGTATATTATTCAGTATGTCTTGTCTTTGAAGTAATAAGCAAAGTTATTTATATAAAAATATGAGTATAATTTAAATGTATATTCTTTACTGCTATGATTAAAATTACACTTTATGTTATGCTTAGCATGTTGACTTAATGCACTTAAAGGAGAACTAAACCCAAAATACAAAGGCAGCTCCACAGACTCTATAACTGTCACTTAGTAAAACCATTTGTTTCTCACCTCTGAATTCAGCTTCTTACTTTAGAAATCATTTATAGAACATTTCTGAGTACTGGCAATCTATGATGTCATGGCTGGCTTCTAGTGTTGCCTCTTCCTGGTGGTCCTGGACACAAAACTCCTTCTGCACATGCTAACTAGCTACCTTGTGTTTGTTTCCCACTCCCCTTATGCTAAGCTGTATGTAACAGTTGAACTCAGAGTCCCCACCTGCCAGTGTCTCCCAGCCAATCATCAGAGATAGCAGTGAATATTAGCTGATTTTTCTGCTCAAACAGAGTGGGGGAAGGTGTTAACCCTTTTCATATGTATTTAGGAAGCAACTTGTTAACCCTTTATATTTGTGAGCATTTCTGCAAGAGACTGTCAGGCTCATTTACCCAGACTCGCTGAGCAGATATATGGAGTTAAAGTCTACTGCTTAGTGCAAATTTATCTCCATATTAGCGTTATGCAAAAATCACCCGTGCATCCAACGCTCGCTATTCAATATCGAGTTTGCGCTAGTTTTAGTGCAGGATTTAAAAAAATTTAAAATCCCACAGTGTGTAAATCCCTTACCAGGATTTACCCACATTCGCAACGTGATATTGAATCACAAACAGGACATTTACCCACAGTAATCTCGGATATGAGTAAATGAGCCTGTGTATCTTTGTATGTGCTTATTTCTGCAATCTACCATTTATAATTATAATTACACAAACAATCGCACGCCATTTACATGCGTTTGCGATTTGTCCATTTTCATTCTGAAAACGCATGCTATTGCAAGATCGCAAGTTTTTGGTGGGTTCTACGATTTCTAACAATTGGAAAATTGCAATCGCCTGAAAAACGTGCTTGTGTGGCCTAGCCCTTAGAAGTGTAATGCAAGCTGCATTGATTTCAGTTTAGCCATACAGCATGCATTTAATGCGATGGAACTTAGCTTTCCAGCAGGTAAATTTCCTGAGGCTGTGTGCAAGGGAGGACACACGTTCGCAATAATGCATGATTGTGATCGCTTCCGTGCATAAGTGTTGCGCTTCCACAATTGGACCCTAGAAGAGCAAATGCATTACAGACCAAAAATGGTGATTTTTTTCCAATAGGCTATTACATGCCTGCACTACCACTAGCACAATTGGATCACAAACTGCAATCCAAAACGCTCTAGTGGGAGTAGCTCTAAGAGTTTGAGTCTTAAATGGAAAAGTGGTAACCCCAGTATAATTGAACTGACCACTTTACAAGGGACACTTATAAAAACAAAACAGCTCAGAGCTGAAGGTGCAGCATATTGACATGAACATGGTCTTAGCACAGCTCTGTGCAATGCATTTTACTGGCCACCTTTGCCTTTAAGACCCAAACACGTATTAAATCTACATGTTGCAGTGCTAAGTACCATTGCATTAAATATTAACTGTATCAGCCTACATCATGCTTCTAAAGAAAATACTAACAGCCTTTTGTTGTGTAGATATTATCAGGCCTATGTAAAAGTTCTTAAAATCTGATTGGTTGGGGCAAAATTTGCACCATTTTTAACGATAAGAACTTTTAATACATAGGCCTGTATATGCGTTCGGGTCTTAAAGGCAAAGGTGGGAACCCTAGTTGGAAGAGGGTTTTTATTTATTAAACTTCCCACAGGCAGCCCACCTGCTGCATTCATTTTATATAACATGTTTGCATTCACTCTAACAGTGCCCCTTTAATTGGCATTCCTTCCAATAATTCCTATTAATATGTATATTTATATAAACAACATGGTGCAGAGCTGCAAGTGGCATACCCTCCAACACTCCCCTTTAATACGTACACTTATAGAACATGGTGCAGTGCTGCAGGTGGAGGATAATATAATGACCATGATCTTAGCACAGCTCTGTGCAATGCATTTCTCTGTGTAATGCATTTCTTAGCTTAGCTCTGTACTACAGTTTGTTGTTTTTATACAGACAGCTGGATTAAAAACACACTCTTCCTACCCTCCAACATTCCCTTTAATAAGGTACACTGATGATAAATACATTTCACAGAGCTGGTACTAAGATCAGGTTCAATACCAAAAAGACTGGGACCTGGTACTAGCGTATATTATAACTAATTGTTATACATGAAAGGGGGCTCCTAAACTGCAAAGTTAAATACTAGACCACACAGAAAAGAAGCAAGCTGCAGTTGTAATTAGGGCACACCCTTTTGAGCAAATTTGAAAAAAGAGTCCTACATATATGTATAAAACCCCTAATCTTTATTATTGCATACAAATAGGATGCCTAGAAGGCGAGAGAAATATTATCAGTGCACATAAATACCCCATTAAAAACACATCCTGTGGGGGGGGCGGAGCCAGGCACCAATGTGACAGGACGCACCTGGCGGAGGGACGCTCCTGCCTAGGCCAGATAAAATAGATAGAAAAAAGGGTCACCAAGGTATCCCAACAAACTCAACCTCCTACAGCCTCCGACACGATGACCAAGGGTGGGGAACTAAAACAAAACAACTAACCGTGAAATCACGGACTTTTACAAGGAACCGGACAAATCCAAGATGGCGCATGTGGAGGAGCTCACATGGTCCAGCACGCCAAATCCCAAGCAAGCAGAGGCGGATGGCAGAAAGGGAAACCGGGACTGCAGATACACCGGGCAAACAACGGGACACACACGGACACCACCGGACAGTGGAGAACCGGAAAAAAGACCCCCGGACTGCTCAAGACCCAGACCAATATGGATCACCAGACGCTGAAGTGACCACATACATGGAAAGCAACCCACAAGAGAACAGGAGCGGGTGAGAGAACTACATTACCCAGCATCCCCCACAAAACTCGCAAACATAACTACCAAGTAGCCACAATCCACATACAACCCACCAAAGGAGGTTCCCCCACAACAACATCAAGAAGCTCTCCCATAACTATTCACAAGAAACATCACAAGAAACACCAGAAATAAAACAATACAAAGGGGAGCAAACAATGACCCATTTATTTACCAAACAAGACAAACAACTGTACCAGTGATAACCCACATGATTACACAAAAGAACCAGCAAGCCCAAAATCTATACTAATGCTGGACAATACCCAATGCCATCAGGACTCAATAGTGACAATACCTGTTTATAACAAACCTATTTGCCTCTTTTCAAAAAGCAATAAGCAAAGATATACACCAAGCGGTGACAGATATGAAAGAATCCATAGAAAACCTAACCAGTAGAGTCGCACATAATGAAACAAAAATAGATGAAGTCATCTCAGCACATAATGCGTTAACAGAAGCCCATAAAACTATGGATTTCGATCTAAAATTCTTATTTAACAGACTAATGGAACTGGAAAACACAACCAGAAGAAACAATTTAAAAGTCAGAGGCATCAAGGAAAATATCCACCCTGAACAAACTCAGGCCCAAGTCGCCAAACTATTCACCACCCTCTGCAGGACTTTACAGAGGCAACATACTCGACCTCTACAGGCTACCTAAATCACAAAGAGCCCCCAAACAAGCACCCAGAGATATTCTGATAAATTATCAGATCCCAAAATAAAAGACTCTCTAATGGCAGAAATGAGGAAAAACCCTCAACTACCACAGGAATACAAAGGAATACAACTTTATAATGACTTACCCCACTAACTATGATTCAAAGAAAATAACTTTACCAATTACAACCATACTAAGAAACACAAAATACTCTACAGATGGGGATTTCCCACAAAAAATCACATACTAAGAGCGGAAAAATACATACCTATCCACACCAGAGGAAGGAAAGAAAACCCTTAAGCATGGAACCTCCTGAACCAAACCAATACCCCACCAATATCGCCTACTAAGAACACCTCACCGCCCAAACCAAAACCGAGTGGGAACCTTACAAAAATGAAAAAGTTTACCTAAAACTGTTTATTGACCCACTACTACCACCTACTCCACACAGACTGAATCTGGCCTACTGGCAAAGGACATTCCCCCCTCATAAGCTTGACACCACGAAAATTCGTGGAATCACGACACAGCCAACTTGTTTATTCAAAGTTATATATGTTAAATATGTTATAATTGTTTTGACTGTTTGAAAATCTACATACTATAATGTAACAAAAGTTATGCAACTCAATGCCAGAAGGTCCAGGCCAGGTCCTATGAGAGAAGAAACCCGTCTGTATACCATATGTTTTATTAGACAATGCCACCCTAGAATAAGAAAGTGTAATACCCCAGAGATGCAGCAAAAGCTTATCTGTTGGAGATGACAATTAGATGACAACTTTTAATGTTAGAGGTTTAAATAGTAAATACAAAAGATCTCTGTTCTGGAGGGAAGCAAACCACATAAGTCAGATATCATATGTGCCCAAGAGACTCACTTTAAAAATGATAGCTGTCCATCCCTCCGAAACAGAAACTATAGTAAATATTCTATGCAAATGGCCCTCAGAAGAAAAATGGTGTATTGATTGCAATAAGAAACACAATAGCTTTCAAATTATATGAATGTATAAAGGATAAAAGGGTAGATACCTGTACTATACTGTGTGAGAGAATAATGTAATGTATACGATAGTAAATGTTATGCCCCCACACTAAAACAATTGACTTCTTAATTCAACTCACCAAAAAATTGAAAAACAACTAAGGCCACCTATTTATATGTGGCGACTTTAACCAAATTGCTGACCTGGAAAAGGACACGACAAACAAAATGGAGAAATACCATCCAACTAAAACCCTTCTTCCACAATGAAGATCTATATGATGTGTGGCGGGCATTAAACATAAAGGAAAGGGACTTTACCTTTTACTCAAAAGTGCACAATTCATACTCAAGAATTGATTATGGTATTTCTGATAAATGGTTATTACAAAAAATAACCTCAGCAAAATAGGACAAATCACCTGGTCAGATCACGCACCACTACATTTCGAGATACAAGAAAACCAAAACAGTACACCACAACACCTGGAGATTGAACCCTTACATAATAAACGACCAAACTTAAAACTCGAATATATAAAACAACAAAGACTATTTCTCGAACAATGATGTAAATGATGTAAACAAATTTACCCTATGGAATGCCCACAAAGCATATACCAGAGGCATACTGATACAAATTGCTTCGAGAGAAAAAAAAATAAGGGAAAACAATCTGCTAGAACTACTAAACAAACTACAAAAAGTAGAAACAACCAACAAACTAAAACCCTCACCAACACTAAAGCAACAAATAGAAGATATACAAAACAAAATACATGAGATAAACTTACACAATATCACAAACAACTACACAGAATGAAAGCCAACTCCTATAGCCAAATAATAAACCCACATCCCTATTAGCCAATCAACTAAAGAAAAAAGCAACCAAAACCAGAATACCTTACCTAATTAACAAACAAAACCATAAAATTACAAACCCCCAAATGATAGCAAACGAATTTAGCAAATACTACAGAGATCTATACAACCTTAACCAAAGTACTAAAACCCAACAACCAACCCCAGAACTAATACAGAAATTTTTAGATAAACTAAACCTACCCACTATATCACCCAATGAATTAGAGATATTAAACTCACCTTTAACAAACCAAGAAACCACACTAGCAATTAAACAACTCAAACTAAACAAACCCCAGGTCCAGATGGATATACATCAGAATATTACAAGCAATTTACAGACATCTTAGCCACACCTAACCAACATGTTCAATCTCGCCATTCAAAACACAGCATTCCCTACAGAGAACCTACAAGCAATCATAGTAACAATACCCAAACCGGACCAAAGAACAGTCACAAAGAGAAAATTACAGACCAATTTCACTCCTCAACACAGATATTAAAATATGCCAAATGCATTGCAAACAGACTGGACCCCCTATTACCCAATCTAATTAACCCAGACCAGACAGGATTTATACAGGGCAGACAAGTCTCTGACAACACCAGAAGAATATTTAATTTAATACAATTCATAGAAAACTTCCAAGTTCCAGCGACAGTGGTGGCGATAGACGCAGAGAAAGCATTTGATAGGGTAAACTGGATATATCTAGAAAAACCATCAATAAATTGGATTCCAGGCAGTATATCCCAGGCAATTATGGCTCTATACTCAACGCCAACAGCAAGTGTACTATGTTCCGGGATGCTATCCAATACGTTCCGGATCACAATGGCACTAGACAGGGCTGCCCGTTGTCGCCACTCCTGTTTGTATTATCCATTGAACCCCTGGCAGAAACAATCAGAACTAACACAAAAACAACAGGAATAAAAATAGGGACTAGCAACCCCAAAATACTACTATTTGCAGACGACATAATTCAACAATAACAAACCCAGAGACCATTAAGGTTGTTAAAACAATATTCTCCGACTTTAGCACTATCTCCCAATACAAAATAAATGAAACTAAATCATCAATAATAGGTATAAACCTAAACCCACAAACCATAACCAAATTACAAAAACTTTACAATTTTCAATGGGTAAAGGATAAAATAAAATATTGGGAATTATATCAGTATCCATCTAACAACTGCTACAGAGATAACTATGAACCCTTTTACAAGAAGTTACTCTCAAAATGAACGCATGGGATACCAATTATCTTCTAAATCGGGAGAATCTCTGCCTTTAAAATGCTAATTCTCCCCAAATTTCTTTTCCTCTTTAGGACTATCCCAATAGCTCTCCCTAACAAATTTTTCAAACTAACCGATAACATAGCCAAATTTATCTGGAACAACAAAAACATAGAATTAAAATGTCAACTCTTACCAAAACCAAAACCACAGGAGGTCTAGACACACCAAGTATGAAAGATTACTATGATTCAGCTGTATTGGCTCCCATGAAACATTGGGCAAAACACCACGGAATGCCCTTGGCTTCCGCTGGAAACAAATCTAATACCACATCACTCACTAAGAGCGCTGATGGGCTCAGTATTGTTCAACAAAAAAACACCTAAACTACCATATAATATAATGAACACAGCTCTCGTGGTATGGAAAATAACTATCAACAAACACACAATACCAAAATAATCTAAAGTTACACTCCTATCTAGATATAGTTGAAGAAATTATCCCCTTTTTTCTTGGAAAAGCTGGAAAAATAGAGCAAAAGACTTAAAAATCAAAGATATATATATTGAAAAGAAATATTAACATACACCCAACTTGAAATAAAATACCATTCCACTCTAAAATGGAATACAGATACAACCAATAGCACACTTTATCAACGCCAACTTAAGAAGTCAACACAATCAACCTTTAGACAACATGACAAAATACTTTAATACCCTAGCTACAAAAAACAACAAAGGAATCACGCAAATCTACAAAACACTAAATCACAAAAATATAATGACCACCACCAACTTCATCCTTAAATGGCAAAATGATTTGAACAAAGATTCGGTGGAACAATGGGAACAAGCCATGTCAATACCATTCTCTCACCAAGTGCAAACCACTGGGAAATGTGCAGGAAACAACTATAAGATATACCTCACACCCTCACTAATAGCTAAATATATGGTACAACAGATAACAAATGCTGGAGAAACTGTGCGGCAAGGGCACACTACTTCATATAATGTGGTCCTGTCCCAACAATATAAACTATGGAAGAAAGTATTTCTATATATCTCCCAGGAAGTTAAATACCCAGTTATAGCGTCACAGAAAACTGCACTCCTGAATATAAACTTGGAGAAACACACTTTTCCGGCTAGAACCATAATTTTCCATGCGATGCTAGCCACCAGAATCTCTATCAGCACTAAATGGAAATCTTGATATAAAAACCCCAACAATGAAAGAAATTAAGAACAGAATAGAAAGAAACAAAAAATATGAAGAAATATTTAGCCTAACTAATGGAACCCACCATAAGTTTATTCAGAGGTGGAACATGGAAATATAAGAATATATAACAAGATATGTGCCTATATGTATGTGTGTAAATATAGATATATGTGTATGCAGGGTAATACAAAATAACACAATGAGGATCTCCAATCTCTCTCCCAGTTATGTCTCTGGTCATATTTTGGCTATGAAGAAGAAATAAATATAAATACCGAATGCTACAATACACTATTGCATAACCACTATAGTAACCCAAAATGAGTACAAATTATTTTATGTTAAAATTGTTAATTTTATTATCAATGTTAATCTGTATATTATAAACAAAATAAAAATCAATGATTATAAAAAAAAAAATAAAAAAATAAAAAAAAAAACACATCCTGTGTAAGTTCAACACCCAGGAAATATATATAAAGTATGAAATATAGGCTGGGTGATATACCGGTATATCACACACTTAATCACTCATACATCTGTAAATTATTATAGAAACCCTCCAACATTCCCTTTAATAAGGTACACTGATGAGAAATGCATTGCACAGAGCTGTGCTAAGATCAGATTCACTTCACTATCCTCCCCCTACAGTTCTGCACCATGTGGTTTCTATAAAAACACACTCTTCCTACCCTCCAACATTCCCTTTAATAAGGTACACTGCTGAGAAATGCATTGCACAGAACTGTGCTAAGATCAGATTCACTTCACTATCCTCCCCCTACAGTTCTGCACCATGTGGTTTATATAAAAACACACTCTTCCTACCCTCCAACATTCCCCTTTAAGAAGCTACACTTTCCACTAATATTGCTGCAGCTGACAGGGAGAGCTAGAGACCTTCACACTATGGGCCATATTTATTTGTGGCGATTGTTATGGCAATCGTTAATTTATGATCGGTATCGGAAATCTTGTAAATGTACAATAGCCTATGTAAATCTACGACCACCCATAGAATATCATTACGGTAGTTTATTACTGCATGTTATGGTATACTACTGCCACGGTTGTACAATAACGAAAACCAGCGGTACCGCAAGTTTTTAAACAATACATTGCAGGTGAAACATACAAAGACACAGGTCTGTAAGTGGGAATAGTGCAGGTTAATTACAAAACATGTGTGCTACATGTTTCTGACCCACATGTCCTTCCTCAAGTGCTTGAGTGGGTCTGTGAAAGCCGTAGGTGAGACAGACATTATTTCAGATCCGGACACACTAGATACCCAGACCTATATACATCACACTACAACACTGCTACTAGGAAAGGGTTAATCAGCTGCACCACCAATTTGAATATTGATGATGTAATATATTCCTACATCATAGGGGTTAAGAGGTGGGAGTGGAAATCACACAGGTGCTGAAAATGGAATTAAGGTGAAAGTACTGGCAGGCAAGAGAAATGTCAGCTTCATATTGGGGAACAAACATAACCTAAAATGAGCTCATAGAGGTAAAGAAAAGGCCCCTGAGTGGAACCTTCCATGGAGAAGGATGTTGAGGCTACTTTCTGAAGTACTTTCTAACTTAAACTTTGATTTTTTGGGTTTAGTTCAACTTTAATAGTTTCCTTAGTTGCAACAATGCACCAGTACATGGATAAATGTTAAAGCAAATTTTAGAACTATTTAGAATACAATTCAAATAGTAGGGACTCCGCGCACTCGGATCACAGAGGCGTGATCTGTACATGGAGGTGTCGGTGAGCACATTAAAGCAATTAGAACTAAGTTCAAGTAACCAAGTGGCTACAATGTGTATCGGAGTGAGCGGAGTCCCTACTATTTTAATTGGTTTCCAGTGTGGAACCTAGCGAGGGGTTCGGGGCAAGTGACACCCGAACCACCCACAAGGAGCGGTGAATTCACGTATACCAGACTGATATTGTCTTCAGTGGAAATTTTACTGCATATAAAGTTTTTGATATCAGCGACAGGCTTGGGGCTTGAGCATCTGAGCCTCAAGACCATATAAGTAAGCCGATTATTATTTTGAAAGTGATATATGAAGACCTATAGGTCCTAAGTATACCTGCATATTCCAACAATAATGGTACCCCTAGGGGGCAACATATAACACATAACTATTTAGAATAATCAATATACTATAAAAACCTCATTGGGACATATTCAAAATAACGTGCCTTTATTGTTTTAGAATTACTGTAGTTTTATAAGGGTTATGATCAGTGCAATTTAAACATGTGAGCTTGTTTTCTAACTTGAATAAACACTTTGTGCTAATTACCTGGAGTTATTTCCTAGAAAATGAGATTTTGTGTTCAATTCAGGTCTAAATAAAATTATGTAACATTTTGGTATAAATATACATCCTAATAGTCCGGCACTAGAGGTCAATATGGCAAATATCTCCACACACACAGTGTTTTTCCCTTTGGTGCTCAGATAGGCCGGGATCATTGTGATCCAAACACTGCAGAAGACCAGCATGCTGAATGTGATGTACTTGGCCTCATTAAAACTGTCCGGTAAGGTCCGAGCTAAAAATGCTAAAACAAAACTAACAGCTGCCAGAAGCCCCATATAACCAATAACTGAGTAAAAGGCAATAGCTGATCCCTCATTGCACTGAATGATGATTGTTCCAGGGTAAGTGTGAATGTCCATATCCTGAAAGGGAGGAGAAATGGCCAACCAAGTAATACAGATTATTATTTGAATGGATGAACAGATCAAGACTACAGAATTGGACAGTTTGACTCCCAACCATTTCCTCCATGAGCTCCCAGGCTTGGTGGCTTTGAATGCAATGTAAACCATGATAGTCTTGGCCAGGAGAGAAGAGACAGCTATGGAGAAGGTGATTCCAAAAGTGATTATACGTAACATGCAGGTTATATCCACAGGGTGACCAAGGAACAGAAACACACTGAGGAAGCTCAGCTTGATGGAGACAAGGAGGAGGAAGCTGAGGTTCCTGTTATTGGCTCTCACAATGGGGGTGTTCCGATATGTAATGAAAAACACCAATACCATCTGAGTAATTAGGAGAAAGAGTATTGAGGCAGATGTTAAAATAATAGGAATTTCATCATTAATGTAGGATAGAAATTGTTTCTTCTTAGCTACACACTGGTTCCTTTTATCATTAGGCCATTCCTTGTCTGGGCATCTAATGCAGTTTTCACTGTCTGTAAGGATAAGAAAAAAATAAAAAATAAGCAATACAGGAATCTGAAGGAAATAAAACTCAATAACCTCAATAATCGATTTTTTAAAAATTATTTTAATGTTAATTTAAGGGATTTTATTAACTCATCTAACACTGTGGAAAATTCTGCTATTCTAACATCTCACTGGTTTAAATATTATTGGTCAGGCACATGTAAACACTGTAGCAATTTAGCCCAATCAAGTAAAGTTCAATCAGTTTGGATGGATTTGCAGGGGATCAAAAGGAAACCTAGTACCAACCAATTCCCTTTAACTCAGTACAAGCAGACTCTAGTCTGGGTACAGAGCTTGTTTTGGGCACAAAGGATAATTATGAAAAAAAGAATAATAATAAAAATAATATTATAAACATTTTAATAAAAAAAAAAACAGGAAAAACAGCGAACCAAATGCTCCAACAAAAATATTAAAATTATGAAGTACATTTTGAATATATTAAATTAATTATTCTTAAATTCATCATTGTTAAATTTTTCAATAATTTGTATTGTAATTTTTTGCTACCTCATTAGTTAAAAAAATAAAACAAAAAGTGTGTGTGTGTGTGTGTGTGTGTGTGTGTGTGTGTGGGGGGGGGGGGGGTTTCCACCCCCCCAAAATTAGAAAATCAAGCACCCATACCAGTAACATTGGAGATCTCTCCCTCTGAACATGGGACACAATCATAACAGCAGGACTGGACTCCAGGTCTTTGAGTTTTCCTGAACCCGGGAAGACAATATTCTGTACATCTCCCTTTAGGAATCTAGATATAAACAGAAATAGTTTCCTTTGTTATAATTGTCGCGAACCCTCCAGGCTGCGACGCCCATCCACCTATCAGCTACCGGAAAACACACTCCAAGTAACCGACAGGTGGATGGAACAGATCGGACCCGGTGGGGTTAGTAAACAAACAATATATTACACAGTTAATATTAATTAATATCAATATACTCTCTGCCACCACATTCCGAGAAAACAGCGGAATGACCTGTTACATATATCAATGGGGTTATCCGCTCCCTTACTTCTAACAACCTGTAAGAAAATTGGTTATTCACCCCTAATATTCTATACACAGTTATACAGTATCTCTATATACCTACACAATACTTCCCTATAGTAGCGTACTTCGAAGACACAGGTTTGTTTTGGGATATACTCAGAATAGGACAATAGCCTATAAATGATTTTATATCATTTATTAAAAGTTGTTAAAAATAGTGCATAAAAATATATAAAGAAAAACTAAAGTAATTTACTGAACATAAAAACGGTAACACACAGGTGAGGATAAGAAATGGGTAAAAGAATGAATAGGTAATTGGCATCTGAAATGTCCGTGAGCTGAGTCCAGAACTTGGTAATCCAGTTATGGGAAAAGTCCAAATATTTCCTGCTGTAAGCCAATATGGTCCGTCCTGTTGGCTGGATGTTATGGAAGATCTTATGACGAACTCCTGAGCTGAGACCCGGCTCCCAATTTTATCCTTTGTTAGAAAATGGGAGCGGTCTATTCTCCAGAGGGGGTGGAATTGGTTCTGCCCCCAAAGGTTGGTTCCTATTTTTGGAGGGAATTTTAAATCTCCAATTCCCCTCCAGTCCATAATCTGTGAACCATACATGTCACATTCAAAATAATAGCATGATCATCAGTAACTAATTTTGCCCAACAGAATGAGACCAAAAATTACATATCTTGGGGATCGTAGGCCTAAGAAGGATAATATTCCAAGTTTGGTTCGGGCTATCATATTATGTCAGGTATCAATAAATGCAGAATTAATTACTGGATAAACTGATGGTATTTATGAAAACATGAAACAATTCTACATCCTTAATTATTAAGGAATATGAATTACTTTTGATCTGCCAGTTGGTTTCTGCTCAAATGTCAACTAGAAGATTCCCTGCTGAGCTGGTGCCTACTAGCTTGTAACAGTGTATGTATATTACAGGGACTTCACACCTTGCCCTTTTGAAGTCAGACCTCTTGCTAGGTCGGCTAACACCAAATGGGAATGGCTATGGGAAAGGAAGCAGAGCTTACAACTGAACATGAATTTAACCCTGTGATTACCCATGACAGGGAAACAATGTGGGAGCTGCCATACTGCTGGACCATGCCAATAAGGTGAAATAATAGAAAATTAGGAGTGCAATTTCAGACATTGTGTATGGGGTTTTACATTGCACTCCTGTTCGTCACAATAATATTATTGATATAACTGAAAAGGGAAAAGAAGTGTGAATCATATAATAGATCCCTTACAGTGTAATATATAAGGGATAATGTTCTCCTTACAGTGTAATATATGAGGGATAATGTACCCCTTACAGTGTAATATATAAGGGATAATGTTCCCCTTACAGTGTAATATATAAGGGATAATGTTCCCCTTACAGTGTAATATATAAGGGATAATGTGCCCCTTACAGTGTAATATATAAGGGATAGTGTTCCCCTTAAAGTGTAATATATGAGGGATAATGCGCCCCTTACAGTGTAATATATAAGGGATAATGTGCCCCTTACAGTGTAATATATAAGGGATAATGTTCCCCTTACAGTGTAATATATAAGGGATAATGTTCCCCTTACAGTGTAATATATAAGGGATAATGTTCCCCTTACAGTGTAATATATAAGTGATTATGCGCCCCTTACAGTGTAATATATAAGGGATAATATGCTTCTTACAGTGTAATATATAAGGGATAGTGTTCCCCTTACAGTATAATATATAAGGGATGATGTTCCCCTTACAGTGTAATATATAAGGGATAATGTTCCCCTTACATTGTAATATATAAGGGATAATGTTCCACTTACAGTGTAATATATAAGGGATAATGTGCCCATTACAGTGTAATATATAAGGGATAATGTTCCCCCTATAGTGTAATATATGAGGGATAATGTGCCCCTTACAGTGTAATATATAAGGGATAATGTTCCCCTTACAGTGTAATATATAAGGGATGATGTTCTCCTTACAGTGTAATATATAAGGGATAATGTTCCCCTTACAGTGTAATATATAAGGGATAATGTTCCCCTTACAGTGTAATATATAAGGGATGATGTTCCCCTTACAGTGTAATATATAAGGGATGATGTTCCCCTTACAGTGTAATATATAAGGGATGATGTGCCCCTTACAGTGTAATATATAAGGGATAATGTTCCCCTTACAGTGTAATATATAAGGGATAATGTTCTCCTTACAGTGTAATATATAATGGATAATGTTCCCCTTACAGTGTAATATATAAGGGATAATGTTCCCCTTACAGTGTAATATATAAGGGATAATGTTCCCCTTACAGTGTAATATATAAGGGATAATGCCCCCCTTACAGTGTAATATATAAGGGATAATGCGCCCCTTACAGTGTAATATATAAGGGATAATGTTCCCCTTACAGTGTAATATATAAGGGATAATGTTCCCCATACAGTGTAATATATAAGGGATAATGTTCCCCATACAGTGTAATATATAAGGGATAATGTTCCCCTTACAGTGTAATATATAAGGGATAATGTTCCCCTTACAGTGTAATATATAAGGGATAATGTTCCCCATACAGTGTAATATATAAGGGATAATGTTCCCCTTACAGTGTAATATATAAGAGATAATGTTCCCCTTACAATGTAATATATAAGGGATAATGTTCCCCTTACAGTGTAATATATAAGGAATAATGTGCCCCTTACAGTGTAATATATAAGGGATAATGTTCCCCTTACAGTGTAATATATAAGGGATAATGCGCGCCTTACAGTGTAATATATAAGGGATAATGTGCCCCTTACAGTGTAATATATAAGGGATAGTGTTCCCCTTAAAGTGTAATATATGAGGGATAATGCACCCCTTACAGTGTAATATATAAGTGATTATGCGCCCCTTACAGTGTAGTATGTGACTCTGGCGGGTAGGGTTATTAGGTCTTGGGGGTAGGTACTCCTTTGGGGGGTGGTATAAATTGGACTCTGGAGCCGTGTCTTGGTTGGTGGGATGTGGAATGGAATGCCCTATACAAGAAAGCAAGCCACAGCACGTTATAGGACGGAAGTCATAAGTCATTTTGCCAACAATGCCATGCCAAAGTAGCAGTCAAGTCAAAAAGTCGTCAATGGTCATTGCAATGATGAAGTGGAAGGGCCCTTTGGAAGAGTGGGGGGGGAGGCCCAGACATTATTGTCCAGCACTCGAAGTAGAGAGAGGCCCAGGACCACAGACAGCAAGAGGCCACCAACAAAGACCATGGGTGGTCAACCAGGACATTTTGACCCAGGGTCACATTGAACGTCTCTGGAAACCAGCCCCCACCCAACATGCTTCAATTGAAACTCAGACATTAAGGCTAGGTACACACACGGAGATATTTCGACCCAATCCAACAATCCAAACAGTATTTGGCCGAAATTACAAATTGATTTGGAACAAAAAGAAACAAACCAAGAATCCGTCGGCCGCAGTAGTGAAGTGAATGACATGTGAAAAAAAAAAATGCAAGTGTGAAAAAAAAAAATATTGACCAATATTTTAACCCAAATCCACCGAAATAACTTGAATAACATTTTCGGTTAAAAAGATTGCACTTTACCTCATCTGAAACTTAGCCTCTAAGGAATCAAAAATGGCAGAATTCCTTCCCCACATCCCTGTGGTATTTTTTATATGTTCTTCCAAGTATACAACCATTCCAGTTAGGTAGGATGAAGCTTGATTCGATTGTGATGATTCGAAGAATTCTCCTTAATACCTGGCCAACTTTAATATCATTACGAATAGTGTCTTATGTGTCTGCCGACAGGGTTAGGGGGGATTTGCGTGCTGTCCAGGACTCTAACCACCATCTACACTTGTTACATTTTGGCCCAGGAAGGAATTCCCGGAAAGGAATGTCGGTTTTTGAAAGTCAAACGACACCACAGTACAGCCTGATGGTAACACTTGTATCCCAAGGAATCGGGATTAAACATTTGTCACAAGGGGCTTATGGCAGACCAGAAGACTTTATGGATAATCTAGGAAACCAACAAGGGTACACAGGGATTAGCTCAATCAAGGATTTGGCGATTTTAAAACACTGTCGATCGGTCTATGTCCCGATTGTTATAACACATGTAGATAGGTCTATGTTACGGATTGCTATAAACACATTAGATTAGGGTCTAGTATGGATTGTTATAAACATGTAGATTAGGGTCTATTGTAAGGATGCCTTATAACATGTGAAAGGTCTAGGTACGGATGTTATTAAACACATGTAGATAGGGTCCTATGTATGGATTGTTATAAACACATGTAGATAGTCTATGTATGGATTGCCGATACATTGTGGAAAGGTACTTCTATGTACGGATTGTTCTTGGCTATCAACACATGTAGGCTAGGTCTATGTATGGTTGTTATAACACATGTTAGATGGGTCTATGTAGGCTTGTTTTAAACACATGTAGATAGTCATGTTACGGATTGTTAAAATATTATAACCCCATGTTATGTAGATAGGTCTAGTAGGGATTGCTCTTATAACATGTGGACAGGTTCAGTACGGTTGTTCTAAACATGTAGTGTAGATAGGTCTATGGACGGATGTTTTGTCTTTAACCCATGTAGATAGGTCTATTTCTCCTAATGTTGGATTGCTTATAAATGTGGATAGGTTGGGATAGGGATGGTAGGTCTATTGTACGGATTGGATTGATCTTTGCTGTTTCAACCACATGTGGATAGTGTGTGGATAGGTCGATGTACGGATTTGTGATAAACACATGTCGTGTAGATAGGTGCTATTATGTTTACGGCTGTTGTTATAAACACATGTAGATCGGGTAATAGAGTAAGGCTATGTTATGGATTTGCTTTATAACATGTGGATATTAGGTCTATGTATGGATCTATATTGCTTTTTATTAAATGTGGAAACGGAGAAGGTTCTTAAAAAGGGTCTATGTATTGGATGTTTTTTTTATAATAAACCGACATGTGGATAGGGGGATTAGGTAGGGGTAGGGTTCTGTAGTAGGTCTATCTATGTATGGAATGGATTGTTTATAACATAACACATTGTACCTGATAGTGGAGATAGTAGGTCTATGTACGGATTGCTTATAACACATGTGTAGATTAGTAGGTCTATGTAAGGATTGCTATAACACAGTAGATATGGTTACTATGTTTGTATCGGATTGCTTTTTATTGTTTTGCTATTTAAAACACATTGTAGATTAGGTCTATGTCTGGATTTTTCTTATTATCTGCTGGATTGTTATAAATACCACATGTGGATAGGTCTTTCTCAATAGTAGGGTCTCTATGTTTATGGATTGCTATTGTGCGATAACACATGTAGAGATGTAGATAGGTTTCTAGGTCTATGTATATGGATGTTATAAAACATGTAGATAGGTTTTATGTACGGCTGTTTTATATTGTTTATATAATACACCATGTGGATAGGTCTATGTCAAGGAGGCTATATAACACATGTTTTAGTTGTTTGTAGATAGGTCTATTGTATGGATGCTGTATAACACATGTAGTTAGATGTTGAGATAGGTCTATCGTGTACGGATTGTGTATTTAAATAATACATTGTAGATAGGCTCTATGTAAGGGATGCTTTCTTTTTTATGGATTATTGCTGTTATTTATAACACATTTGTAGAGATAGGATTGTAGATAGGTCTATGATATATGGATTGCTTATAACACCTGGTGAGATATGGTCTATGTACGGATTGATTGTTTTTTATAAATAAACATGTGGATAGGGTCTTATGGTATATAGGTCTATGTACGATTTGCTATAAAAACATGTAGATAGGGTCTATGTAAATGGAGTGTTTATGAAACACATGTAGATAGTCTATGTACGGATTGTTATAAACAAGGTAGATGGTCTACGTTAACGCGGATTGGGTTTAATTTTGCATAACTGTGGATAGGTCTTAAAGGTCTATGTATGGAGTGCTTCGCAGTATAAACATGTAGATATGGTCTAGTATGGATTGCTATTTGCTTCTATAACATTGTGGATAGGTCTTATTGTATGGATTGTTGGTTATAATACACATGTGGATACGATAGGTTAATATATTCATTTCGATAAATAACATGGGAAGGGTCTATGTATGGATTGTTTTTTATAATACACATGTGGATACCATCTAGGTTCATATATTCATTGCTATAACAATTGTAGAAAGGTTCTACAGAAAGGTCTATGTAATGTAGAAAGGTTATATGTCTGGTTGCTATAACACCTTGTAGATTAGGGTCTTTCCTATGTATGGATTGTGTTGGTATTATAATACAATGTGGATACGATTAGGGTTCATATATTTCCTGGCTTTTTCTGTTATAAACAAATTCATGTAGTAGGTCTATGTATGGATTTGTTATAATACACATGTGATACGATAGGTTCAATATTCTGCTAAACACATTTTTTGTTAAGATAGGGCTTATGTATGGATTGCTTATTAAACATGTAGATAGGTCTAGTATGGATTGCTTTGATTGCTTTATAACACAGTCGATAGTGCTAGGTATGGATTTGTTTATAATAACATGTGGATACGATAGGTAGGTTAGTAGGTCATATATTCATGATGCTATAACACATGTAGCTAGGTCTATGTATGGATTGCTATATATTAATACACATGTGGATACGATAGGTTTCAATTTCATTGCTATAAACAGTCGAGAGGTTCTCTATGTATGGAGCTTAGTAACACATGTAGATTAGTCTAGTATGGATTGCTTATAACACATGTAGAGGAAGGGTCTATGTCTGGATTGCTATAACACAGTAGATAGGTCTAGGTATGCATTGTTAATAAATACACAGGGGAATACGATATGGTTCATATATTCATTGCTATAACACATGTAGATAGGTCTATGTATGGATTGATTGCTCTAAACATGTATGATGGTCTATGTTATGGATTGCTAATAACACATGTAGCATTAGGTTCTATGTAGGTTGTATATACACATGTGGAACGATAGGTTCATATATTCAGTGCTATTAAACACATGTAGATAGGTCGATGTATTGGATTGCTATAAACACAGTAGGATAGGCTATGTATGGATTGCTATAACACATGTAGATAGGTATATGTCTGGTGCTGTATAACAAAGTAGATCGGTCTATGTATGGATTGTTGTATAATACACATGTGGATAACGATAGGTTTCATATATTCATTGCTTATAACACCTGTAGAGAGGTCTATGTCACGGATTGTTATAATACACATGTGGATACGATAGGTTCATATATTTCAATTGCTAAACACAATGTCGATAGGTCTATTGTACGGATTGCTATAACACATGTAGATGGGCTAGGTATGGGATTGCCTATAACACATGTAGGATAGGTATATGTATGGATTGTTATCATACACATTGGTAGGTCTATGTACGGCTGCTTATAACACATGTAGAAGGTCTATGTATGGATTGCTATAAAACATGTAGGATAGGTATATGTATGGATTGATATAACACAGTAGATAGGTCTAGTATCGTTGTTTATAACTACACATTGTGGATACGATAGGTTCATATATTCATTGCATAACACATGTAGATAGGTCATGTATGGATTGTTTAATACACATGGTGGGATAGGTTATGTATGGATTGTTATTAATACACATGTGGATACGTAGTTCATATATTCTGCTCTTATAACACATGTAGATAGGTCTATGTATGGATTTTTATAATCAAATGGGATAGGTCTATGTATGGATTGTTATAATACACATGTAGAGAGGGTCATTGTCGGGATTGTTAAAACACATGTGGATAGGTCTATGTACGGATGCATAACACATTGTAGTAGGTCTATGTATGGATGTTATAAACTGTAGATGGTATATGTATGGATTGTTATAATTACCATGTGGATAGGTCTATTGTTACGGATTGCATACACATGTAGATAGGTCTATGTATGGATTGCGTTATAACACATGTAGATAGGTCTATTGTATGGATTGTTATAATACACATGTGGATCACGATAGGTTCATATATTCATTGCTTATAACCAATGTAGATAGGTCTATGTAGGATGTTAAAAAACCATTAGATAGGGTCTATGTACGGATTGCATAACACATTGTAGATAGGTCTATGTACGGATTGCTATAACAAATGTAGATAGGTCTATGTATGGGAGTGACTTATAACACATGTGGATAGGGTCTATGTATGGATGTTATAATAAACATGTGGATACGATAGGTTCATATATTATTGCTATAACAAACATGTAGATAGGTATATGTATGGATTGTTTATATGACACATGTGGATACGATAGGTTCATATATTCATTGCGATAACCACTGTAGATAGGTCTATGTATGGTTGTTATAACACATGTAGATAGGTCAGTACGGATTGCTATAAACACATGTAGATAGGTATATGTACGGATTGCTATAAACATGTAGATAAGGTCTTATGTGACAGATTGTTATAATCAAATGTGGATACGATAGTTCATATATTCTTGCTATAACAAATGTCGATAGGTCTATGTACGGATTGCTTATAACACATGTAGATCGGTCTATGTATGGATTGCTATTAACACATGTAGATAGTATATAGATTTCATTGCTATAAAAACACATGTAGATAGTCTAGTGTGGATTGTCAAAACCCTATGTCGATAGCTCGATGGGGATTTCTATAACAAACGTGGATAGGTCTACATGTGAATGTCTATAACATAGTATGTGGATGGGTGGCTCTATGTATGGATGCTATAACACGGGTGGATAGGATAGGTCAGTATTCATTGATATAAAACATGTGGATAGCTTTCTGTATAGATCATAAACACAAGTTGTGGTAGCTCTATGCCCGTCATGTTATAAACACACGTGTGGTAGTTCTATATATAGATCTCCTTTATGTAATGACTTCACCTAGATCTTCTAAACAATCTATGCAGGGTATGTTTATATAGTAGGGGGAATATGACATGGACAAGTGGGTCTATAGTCCAAGCAGTTAAGGGGGCTTCTCTATGGACATAGCTGTGTAATGCTGGAGTGTGTCATTATTTGTACTTTGTACTCGTTTCTCACCTTTCACACTAAGTTTGCAGAGTTGGAACTTCCTGATCCCCAGAAGAGCGTAGGACGCACCGGTTTTGTTCAAGCTCGCTGGGAGGTGTCTCCAACAACTAACCATGGCTGAGAATCTCCGATTGATTACACCCGAGGTCACCATGAGAAGCTTGTATCCCGACCGTTCCACTGCTGCCCAGGGGGACAGGAAAATCAAAGATTCATCATTTGGCAAAGAATCATTGCGGCTGACATTATGGACACGTGTCGTATATTTAGAATGACCGACAGATTATGATTCTATTCCACATTTAGATATTTCTCATTTTGAATCTGTACCTGAAGTTTTCCATCAGCCGGTAACCACCTACAGCCGTAATCCGTTCTGATTGGGCGTTTATCCGTGGAACCATACACAGCTAAATTCCCCCCGTAACACAAAGTAACTTGGGGACAAGGCCAGTAACGTTCTATCTTTGTTTAAAAGGCCTTTCAAACATCTTTGTATTTTTAACCCGCGCCGTCTGTTTAGACGAATCCTGGTTATTTCTTGATATTTCCCCATGAATAAAACAAATCTATTTAGTCTCTTTTAAAGCTAAATGATCTCTGGAGGTCAGAACAAAATGAAAGTAATAAATCTCCTGCCTAGCACCGTCCGGTTATAGGGTTTATGTGGGTGATTAGTCTTGTTTCTGATTCCCAGCGGAAAATGAATTGTTGTACTTGCCCCAGAAGACAGGTGTGACCCTTACTCTAAGTGCCATGAATTGCTGAATTCTCGGTTATCTGGTAAAGGGACCTGGCCTGACCACATATTGAGGATGCATATTACCCTGGAGATACCTTAACCTACAAGTGCTCACAGGATGCGCTGTAATTGATTGTGAGGATAACAGTGTGAATGTTTCCGCTCTTTATAACCTGCAGTAACATTATCAGGTGACTATCTGAGTGTGGTTTAATATGCGTCACTGTGTTGTAGGATTCTCACTGTCATGACCAGCTATTCATTAATTTTTCCGGATATGAAATATATCAACCTGGTCCAATCAATCTGAAATGATGGTTCTGTGCACAGTTGAAAACTAATGTTCTACAGGACTGGAAACACAGCTGGTGTGGATTAATGGGGACCCATGGGACATCTCTCCACCCAATCCAGCCATGAAATGGGTATTGTTCTAGGAAGAAATGTTAAAATGACACACTCAGGGCAATTCTAGGGACACAATTTAAATTTTTATTTGAGCGAGCTCAATAGGCATCAAAGGACGGTATTAACTCTTAAAAAGTTATTAAATGGTAACTACAAATCGCCCTTCCTTTCAACACAAGCCCAGTAGCGGATGGGACCCAAGATCCAACAGGAACCCCTCAGCCCTGAAATCCAAAACTTTTCTTCCGAAAACTGGGCGGATCGCTCGGGTTTCGGGACTTTGGAGCATATATGGAGGGTCTACCGAATGCACAAGGTTATTTTAAGTAGAAAATAACCTTGAATGTTTGATAAACCTCAAAACAATATGATTCGGAAACTCAAGTATTTTCCGATCATATTTTCGAGGGTTATGAACTTGCGAGGTTTTATTTTCGAGGGGCTACCGAAAAAATAACCTGCTGCATTCGGAAACCGCTTTGAAAATACGTTAGAACCCTAGAAAGTACTTCCCAATTTTTGGGTTTTTCGGAGTTACCGTTAAATCCAAAAACGGAACTAACCGTCAGAGATTAGGGCCATCTCTAAGCCTAGTATAAGGGATCTGGGGGGAGCTCAAGTTATAGGCTTTTAAATTTACACGTCCTAGTAACCCTGTCTCTCTGAGTTCTGATGAAAGGTACCTGATGTGCTGCTCTAATAAGCCCCACACGCAAAAAAACTCAATAGTTATGTAGTATAGGACTGCAACCATTGTTCTATTTATTGGCACCGTAGGGAGAGAAAATCTATTTATTTTCAGGCTTTTAGGCTTAGCTTTAAAAAATTATTTAAGGAGTTCGGGGCGGGCTTAATGAAACAGCTGATAAAAAACGTGGGCATCTCTAACCTTAGACTTGGAGCAGACCAGTGGGTGATATTACAAGCTCACAGTGCTAGCAGAAAAAAAAAAACGCCCTTTGGGCTGCTGTAACTTGGATACACTGCAGTAGGAGAATGATCCTGAAAGTCCTTTTTAATGAAGGACAACTTGTATGCAACACGTTCCCCATAAAAATTGGAAAGGAGTGCTTTCTGGGTAAATTCTTCATGTTTCCCTCTAGCCCTTGAGTAAATGCTTTTACCTTTCTACAATGGGAGTTCAGTGGTGACATGGAATCGCACGATCTATTGTTGTCTTTACCTGCAGCCACAGCTGTCGTATGATGGGACCCATTTTCCACCAGCGAGGCACTGAAAAAGTGGCGTTCTGTCCCACATTGATTCCGCATTCTGCAATTCGCAGAAAATGGGGCGCGTTTCCTTGGGTTACAGAAGAACGGGGAAAGTTAGTGATCCTATCCTAGAAGGATAGAATTAGCAATTATCCATATTAAACAAATACACATAATTCTGCCCAGATGTATCTGGCCCAAAACTATGAAACGGATGAAGTATTATCACAATGCTACTTTTGGACCACAGAGAACCATCAAAGCTGGGGGAAAATATAAACCTGTGATTGCTTCCTGAAACACCGCTCCAATAGTATTTATAGACAGACATTGCTTCAGCCAGATAAAAAAAAACACAGCAACAAAACACTGACTCTTCTACCGCTTTCTTATTAAACGTTGAAAAAAAAGGGCCGTTCTCTATTAAAGCCAAAGTGATTATGTCTGGAACTGCTTGAACAAAAAAAAAAGTCGTAACATCAAGGAGATTGAAAATGTTACTGGCTGCAGCCTTTCTACAATTGGAGGGAATATCTCAGTAGGGCGACAGGGCTTATAATGAATTGTTGCCCCTGACATCCCTTGTTCCCTGCTCCTGACGAAAATGACAGCAGTAAAAGAGCGTAATCCCAAAGCTTCTGCTGTGTTGTAAGACTACGAATCCCAGGCCAACCCGTATTGGCACAGGTAGACAACAGATTCACAAGGGGTACATCTTCCCGCAGTTAAAATTGTATGTTATGAACTAAAGCGTCCACCATTTCATACTACGGCGAATCAGAAAAATCCATCAACATGATTTCTTAAACAGCTCGTGTGGAATCTTCATCCCTAAGGCCCTACTAAAACAATTTCACGGCGTTGGCGTGATTCAACCACTGAAATCTTGTACCATTTCACTGACTGCGGCACAGGGGTAATGAGATGCCACCTCGTCGACGATGTGATTGAGATTTGGCCATTGCGACCCATTAAACTCCTTCTCAAACATTATTGAACTAAAGGAAATATCACGGCACCCACCCACACTTTCATGGAAAACAGGAAGTAGCATGACAAAGAAATACAGCAATTCATTGAAAACATGCAACCTTGACATGGGATTGGTCGTTGACTTTTAATTGGGCTCTCTCAATTGGTCCTTTAATTTTCCTATTTCTGAAATCTTGTATGGTGGGATGGAATTAAGTAATTAAATGCAAAAAATGAGCACAAGAGAGGTAAATTCAATCAGAAGTCCAGCATGATATATATTTTAAAAACGAGACGGGGGAAAGCAAAGTGTACAATCAAACAAAGAAATATTAAAACTACAAAAAAAAAAACAAACCACTCTGCAAGGCTGAAGAAGGAATCCTACATGTACTTCTTTTGTGTAAGTTTTTGGTTCTTTAATATAATAGCAGTAGTTGTGTTAAACATTTCTGGACCTTGAAGCGGGTTGGGGGGAAAAAAAAAAAAAGATGGTTAGGAGAGGAAGAGCAACAAAGCGAGGTGGTTGGAGAGAGAGGAAGAGATGGATAGGAGGGCTGAGGAGTTTGTAATCTTTTGTGTGTATGTTTGTTTTTTTTTTGTCATAAAACCAGAAAAGAAAGTATGGAGGAATTTTAAGGAGGGAAGCAGGAGTAGGAGCAGCGTGAAATGAAAGGTGGAAATGGAAAAAAGGGAATGGAATTTAAATTTTTTTAAAGGTGGTTGTACACACTATGTAAATGTTCTCCCCAGGAATTTCAGGAAGAATTTGTTTCCCGCCAGGGGGTGGCCATGAAAAGTAGTAGCCGGGTGAGGGCAGGGATTTGTGACCAGCACATACAGGAGTACAAAGGTTTCCTGAAAGAGTTAGCTTAACCCGTCCTTCATATCTTGAGTTGTGTAGGAAGGCGGGGGTCTTCTGAACCGGGCATTTTGCTGGCATGGGTGCTGGGCCACCACACCTATTAAAGGGCAAGTCCAGCCCTAAAATGAAAACTACATACAGGTAAAATCACCCCAAAACCCTAAAAAAACGGTTCATAGTTTGAATGTGAATATATAAGTCTAACCTGAAATCCTTGCACAATGTCCTGTTTCCCCTTTTTCTGCTCCTGGTTTCTTCCAAGTTAGTGCTAACTGTCAGTTTATGGATTGGACAGCTGACATCCAGCCAATGGAATGAAGTTAATCCCCTGTCGGCCTCTTGGAGCATGCCCAGGCTCAGTAAGGCTCAGTACAGGTTCTAAATTGCTCATTTCCATGAGGCATCCAGAGCATAGCAGGCATACAGTAATGAATTCATAGGACAAAAACTATTGATTATATTCAAAAACATATTATAAAGAGGCATTCTTTCTAAAAAGATGTTCTTATGGGGGGTGTGGAGTTTTCCTTTAACCCTACATTCTTTAGAAAATCACATCAAGGTTTTTTGTTAGACGAAGATCTTAAAGTTGTACCAGGGGGCTTAAGGGAAAAAATAAAGGGAACAGAAGGAAATTGGATTAAAACCCAGCCAAGTGTTGTAGAAGTAGAGGACAAAGAAGGATGAAGCAATGGGTTATAAGAGACTGGACAAATGAGCGAAGAAAGAAACCAGGTGAGTTTAGAAACCATGGGAGCTGAAGATGATGTTGTAAGGTTTTATAAGACTGGGGAAAGAGAAGAAACACGTACTAAAATATACAACGGCATGGGTGAGCAGAACGCGGACCTCATCCACAGCGAGTAATCCGAGGGATCCTTACGGAAACAGCTCATCATATAATCTGCAAGTAAACCAGTTACGGGATATCAAACTTAGATTATGTTTATGGCTAGTAACCAAAAAATACTTTTCATGTATTCTTAAGCAAATTTACATTACATCCGTCATTACAGCAAGCCCAGGTATAACTACTCTAACCTTCCCCCTCCCACACTCACATGAGCTAATTTAAGCGGTAGTATGTTTCACACGGGGATACGGGTTTTCAATGAGATTCTTTGTATCTGAGGGGGTGAGGAAGAAGGAAGGATTGTCTGCCTCCAGTGAGACATGTTTGGTTTAGAATTACTTAGAAATGAGGTGTCATGATTTGATTAATGATTATCATCTGTAGGGTAAAAATCATTTTATCGGGGCCTTCATTTCTGCATTTAAAGAGAGTTTTGCCTTTAATCTCAGGCAAACATGTTTCTCCAAATCTGGAATTTATTCTGTGAGGCTAGAAAATAATTTATCTTTTTTACTGAAAATGGCAAATTGGACTCTAAATGAGGCAATACGGGGTCGATGGATTAGATTTCCTTAGATAATCCTCAGAATAATTATCGCAAATCACTGGGGAAAGCTAAACTATTTTGGTAACCTGAGTAACAATTGCCCCTGATGCTAACTCCTATTCACAGGCTGAGAGGAAGAGAAAATAAAAACCTCAGCAAGTAAACATTAGTTCTGCTGATTCCCCACCTAATGGGAAACCTCAATTACTATAGTCGAAGAAGGAAAAAAATCTTTAAGGTATACGCAAGCTAGATGTCTTCTTCCCGTTTCCATTCTCTTGTCATTGAATTATGGAGGAGGACCATCAAATGGGGAGGAGAATGGGAAAAAAAAGGATTGGCTGCATTCCATTTCAAATCAAGATGGAGGGACCGAAACACCAAGGGGTATGAAATCTTTTTCAGAACCACCACATCAGAAACATACCATTCGGTTCCATCCCCCATCAGGTGATTGGCCAAACACACCATTTGTCATAAGTAAAAACTTATATAAAATTTTCCCTTTAACCAAATTCCGTCAGTGGCCTTTACTTCTCATTTTAACATTAGATAAATGTTGTTGAAGTGGTTCTAAGATAATAGCCTTTTACATGGATTACATAAAAAATAATATATACATGGTTCAGTTGATTGGTTACGGAAAGTGGACCCACTGTAGACTTTCTGTTTGATAGGATGCCCAGTGGATAGGGACGGATTTACATCTCAGGGAAGGGATTTAACCACACCTATCAGCACATGACTAGGAGACCCCCTGATTACCTGATTAGAAAGTTGGGCCAGAAGGTAATTATGGCCCAATTCTGTCCGGACCCAGCCTCTCTGATAATACGCCAGACACATTCCATACTGGGTTCCCCTTGAGGGTCAACCATTCACCTTTACATAGACATGAGGTTCAGGGCTAGAACGCCCAGAATGAGTTAATGGAAATCATGAAATGGTGGCGTGATCTTTGCGTACAGGAAGGAGGAGATGAGCTTCTGTCTGAAGCAAAACCAGAAACTGTTCACCACCCTGAAGGATCCTGAGGGCAACAGAGATTAAGGGAAAGAGTAAGACAGCGGAAAGAAAAACGTATCCCAATAGTGGAACACAGAAGAAGCCAATGCAAGTTGATTGGAACCTGGGGAAAGACATTGATGAACACAAGGTATGAAAACAGGTGAATGGAGACAAATGGGCACATTGAACATCAGCTCTAATTGGCTTTGTTACTGTGGGAATTTGCTGAGCCAGAGGAAGGTGGTTTCTCCCATGTGTTCACCGCTCCCAGTGAATCCACTGGTGCCCAAAGCCACACTGTATCAAGGCTCGTTTAATGGTCTCAAAACGTGCAGCCAACCTGTAGGGGGCGGACCAAGAGACAGGAGATTAACAGTGCCCATAAATTCCACCTATTTTTTTCTCAATTTGGTCATACACCACAGGCCACTGATAGTTACTTCACCTACGTAACACACAGATCTTTCTTTTCTGGGCAAAATCCGAGAGCTGAATCACCTGGTTTATGGGACACAGGACTGCTCGTCGTCTGTGGTCCGTGAGAAGAACCTATATTTCAGCACGACGATCACGTTGAACCTATATTAAAAAGACCACAATCCGATCAGATCATGGTTGTGGCAATTTTCTGCAGGTGTTTTGGACTATACTACTCCAATTCAGTCAGGCTGTGAGGTGTAAGCAGTAGTAACTATGTCAGTTGCTGAGTTTACTGATCATGAATTTGTGTCCTGTGATCAAGCAAAGTGAATGACTGATGAAAATCCTAATCAATAGGACGTTGTCCCGGACACCATCTAGCTGCTGGACCTGCTGTTGCACCGTTCCAAACACATTAGCTAGTCAAATTGAAAAAATGGTTTTGCAGAGCTTCCAGACAAAGAAGACTCAAAAGGATAATCGTTTGGTGCTTTATGGCACGACACGTCCTTTATCAAGTGTCACTTCATCCGAAAAATGTAGTGTAAATAAAGCACCATTTTTCAATTTTGGGGACAATACAAAAAATCCAATAACCCATTGCTTAGTCAAACATTTCAATACATTTTCTTCATGTTCGTGACATGTTGAATATATGGAACAGAAATTCCAACCAATAAAATTATTAATAATATAAATAATCAAAATAATTAATAATTAACATTGCCAGAACACATCAGGCCTTTGTAAGGAAACGTTTATTGTTAAAAATGGTGCTAATTTGCCCAAACCAATCAGTGTTACGTTCTATTTTGAAAGCTAAAATCTGATGTTGGGCCAAATAGCACCATTTTTAACATAAGAAACTTTTAATCAAAAGGCCTGATTAGAGCTACAGTTTGGCGATGGCACGTCCGCACACAAACACAGAAATAATAGATAAATAAATCATAAGAGGGCTTCAGAGAAAGACACTCCAAAGCGAGATGGAAGAGAAGAAAAAATCCTTTGAAATGTCAAAGATGCTGAAAAAGAAAAAAAAGCACACGGATCGAACAGGTGGGAGATCTTAACGCTCCGGCTAAAAAAGGTAGAAGAGAAAAAGGAGAGAAGCGGAGGCACAGAGAGTGCCGTAGAATGTCTTATTGAATTTCAACAAAGACAAGGCAAGTTTGGCGCGCCAACAAAAGAGTTTTGTTGTGTGAACTCCCAGACAGTCTTTGCTGCATGACTGATACGGTTAAAGCGAAGACCCCCCATCAGCATCAAAGACCAAGCGGCACCAGGGGAAGTGATTACAGCTCCTTTTATGTTGTGCGCTTTGTAATCTATCTCCGGCTGTTTGCTGAGGACTGTATCTTCCAGATATTCTGCCGGCCACCAGTGTGAGTTATAGTTTACAACAGCGGAGGAATGCAAGTTTATGATCCCCCCATGACTTACCCAAATGTGAAAAGTGTTTTGGAAAAATGTGTGTGTGCTTTGTGAAGGTTTTCATTTCATCCAGGTTCATGCTATATCGGTAATGTTCATTCATCCAGGTCATGGTCTATCGTCAATTCATCCATCCAGGGTCATGCTAGATCGGTAATATTCCTTCATCCAGGTCTGGTCTATCTGTAATATTCATTCATCCAGGTCATGCTATATCTGTAATGTTCATTCATCAGGTCATGCTATATGTAATATTAAGCCATCCAGGTCATGATATATATGTAATATTATTCATCCAGGGTCATGCTATATCTGTAATATTCATTCATCAGGGTCATGGTATATCTGTAATGTTCATTCAATCCAGGTCATGCTAGATCTGTAATATTCATCATCCCAGGTCATGCTAATCTGTAATACTTCATTCATACGGTCAATGCATATTGTAATATTCATTATACAGGTCATTGGTTATATCTAATATTAATCCATCCAGGTACCTGGTATATCTGTAATATTCTTCATCCAGGTCATGGTTATAATCTGTAATATTCATCCATCGGTCACGGTCTATCTTAAGATTCATTCATCCACAGGTAATGCGTATATCTGAATATTCATTCCATCAGGTCATGGTATATCTGTAATATTCACTTATTCCAGGTCAGGGTTCTATCTGTAATTTCAGCAGCCAGGCAGTCATTCCAGGTCACGGTCTATCTGTACTATTTCATTCATCCAGGTCACGTATATCTGTAATATTCATTCATCCAGGTCATGGTATATCTGCTAATATTCATCCATCCAGGTCACGGTAGATCGTCATATTCATCATACAGGTCACGGTCTATCTGTAATATCAGTCATCCAGGATTATAAAGGTCCACGTTCATTGTCATATTCATTTCAGTCCAGGTCACGGGATTCTGTAATATTCAATTCATAAAGGGGTCATGGTATATCTGTAATATTCATCCATCCAGGTTCATGGTAGATCTGTAATAATTTCATTAAACAGGTCATGGTAATATCGGGACTATTCATTAATTCGAGGCGTATAAGTTCGAGGGTAGAATTATGACCACTACTGCATTCTGATTCCTGGCACTCCAGAGGTTTGTAAATACAAACTCCAGCATGCTGTAGGTTGCTGGGAGTTGTAGTTACAAACATCTACAGTGGAACTGCACACCCTGAACCAACGTATCCTTTTATGGACCAAATGCCCTTACTCTCCCCTCCCTGCACCCATTCTTCTCATGCCAGGCCTCTCCAATGCTTAACTTCTCATGCAGCCTTCTCCCATTCAGACTTTCCAAATACCAGGAGTTCAGAGACCAGCAATCATCTCGGTATTGAATGAGGAATCCGCGTCCCACATGCAAATGTGGTCACATTCCACTGACGTAACTACTCGGCGCCGGTCAATTTCCCGGTGCCGAGTGTTGACGTCAGTGGATGACGACCATCAGTGGGCCAGCGGACGCTGGATCCATTGCAGGTTAGTTACGTGACTGACTCGAGTAAAAGTCCGAGGTTTCAGATTTCAGGCTGTTTTTTTTTTTTATACTCGAGTATATTACCGGTATTCCTTATCCAGGTCATGTCTATCTGTAATATTATGATCCAGGTCATGGTCTCCATGGTCTATGTGTAATATTCATTCATCCAGGTCATGGTCTATCTTTTAATATTCATCATCCAGGTCATGGTATATCTTTAATATTATCATCCAGGTACGTCTATCGTAATATTCATTCACCAGGTCATGGTATGATCTGTAATATTTCATTCATCCATTCATTCATCCAGGTATGGTATAGCTGTAATGTTCATTATCCAGGTCATGTATATCTGTAATATTCATTCATCAGGTCATGGTATATCTGTAATATTCATCATCCAGGTCATGGTATATCTGTAATATTTCATCCATCAGGTCATGGTATATCTGTAATATTCATTTATACAGGTCATGGTTATAACCTGTTGTATTCCAAATAGATCAAACTGGGACTTGAAGTTTAGTTTCGTGAAGCCGTTTCGATAGTCATCCGAGTGGATCTCTCATCAGAGGACTTGTACAAGAACTGTGGCATTATGTACCCTGGAAATGCTGTTTTTTTGACACCTTACCCTGGGGTTCCTAAAAACACCTCTTACCACTAACAATCACGCCCTTTAACACCTGGCTGTGATATGCTATATGGGATTTCCGGGTACATAATAGCCACAGATTCTTGTACACGTCCTCTGAATTGAGAAAGCCAGTCGGATGACTAGCGAAATGTCTTCAAGAACAATTCAAGTCCAGTTGATCTAATTGAATACAAACGATAAAATGTGTGTAGGCCAAGGCTTCTTATTGCAGAACCACAAACCCGCCAAAATCAATGGTCCTTTCCATTTTTCATTATAGAAAAACTAGATCAGCAATCCAGCCACATAGATCCTTGTTTTAATCTTTCTAAAATTTCATTTTTTCACTTAGTACTAAATTCCAGTTTCAATGCAGGCAATTAGGACTGGGCAGCTTGTGTCAAACAGCCAATAGAAAACACCCCTCTATCCGGTAGCTGGTTTGTCAGGGAGAAGTGGGGTTGGCATGTTCGAAGGGTAGTCCTTCCTGAGGGTGCAGGGGTTGTTCCTAGGGGTTTTTGGAACCTTGAAACAATTTAACATAGGAATGGGAGCTGTGGCGGAGGTGGTGCGGTTGGGCTCTGACTGAAACTTAAGGGCTGACTTAACACTGATGGTGCTAAAATGTAGGATGCAGGAAGGAGATTTTAAACTGCCCCTTTTAAGCGTTTCACAGGGGCGGCTCTGAGCAAAGTTGCAGTTTGCTTCATGGTAGTGGCACCTGACTGGGTGCTTGACAATTCCCATAGAATATCTGATTTCGGTTGAAAATATTAAGATTTGGATTCCAGGTGGGTGGATGAGAACTGATCTTCCCTACATTTTAATTTTATTGTAAGAACTCAAACCGTTCTACTTAGAAATAAACACAGCAAACGTGCCCAGAACCAATGTAACACAGGAAATTCTGGTACCTTTATGTAAACAGCCCGAGGTTGACAGACAACATTAAGATTTTTCTTTTAATCCGTTTTCCCCCATGTAACCATATTTATATCAGTAAACCAAGTGTGAAGAGTGTGTGTGTGAGATTGTTTAGCAGAGCCCTTCCTGATCAATTTTAAACATGCGACTTACAAAACCAATCCCAACATATTCCTGACAAAGGGGGAAGGAGAGAAGTTAGATGGATTATCAGGGAAAAATACAAAGTGCTAATGCTGCTTATTAGAAGATCTCTTTGAAGTTCAAAAGGATTGAACTTCCCTGTACAAGTAATAAACCCATTTAATTTTAGTATAGACACAGAGAGATACTCTAAACAAATATAACTATAATATGCCTCAGTACATATTCAAACCCAGATTAGCTTTAGTAATTATGACACATTTCAGCATTTCAAAGACATCTGTGATCAATCTGCTCATTTTATTTACTGTCAAATAACACAGAGAAACCACGACCAGGGGCTTCACATTTCTTAAAAGCAGAAAAGGTTCTGCGGGATTTTGTTGAAAAATTCCCTCTTTTGCTTGTGGTTGGGCCTTGAGCTATACATAGGTGTTTAAGGGGGGGATTCAGGTGCCAGAATCCTCTTTTGACTCGGTTTTATTTACTGCGAGTCTGGCGCCTAGAGTAGGTCACAGAAAGGTAAGACAAGTGTGAAAGGGGCATTAAACAAATGGGGAGCCAAGATACAGACCTGAACAATAAGGTTTAATTGTTTACGGATCCGCCGGGATCGGGGGCTTACGTTACGTGTGTACCCAGCTTAACAAAAATGTGTACTAATTTCTTATGCTTTATTTTGTCCTAGACCATAATTAGCAGAGCTGAACTCCAGAAGGAACAAGCATTTATAGGTGTTTTTACTATTAATGAGGTTTTCACCTGGAAACTTAAAGGTTCGTACACCACGTGTGTCGCGGGTCCCGACCCGGATTCTGTACACTAACTGCATCAATTATGTTCCCGTCCTGGCTATGCTACAATGGAGCTTCCATTGTTGGTTTGCCTCCTTTCCTTGGCCAAAGCCTTCACCCTCCAGTACATCACACTTTAAAAACTAAAAACACAAGGTTTGGGAGTGGATGCGGGGCAGCGAAGGTTAGGAGGGTTCCTGAAATGGTTCTCATTAATCAGCATACCCTATAACAGTTTGAGTTAGAGTTTAGTATATAGTATGTCAATAATGTAAATAGTTCTATCCTTAAGGTTCGGACACACGTGTGACGCGGGGGGTCCCGACCCGCGACACACAATCTGTACGAACGTTCGTTTTGCCGATAATCCGGCACGTGTGTTGTAGGGCCTTTATTGTCGGGGGAATCCGCCAAGTCGGTTGTTCGGAAACAGACATGGAGCTCATTGTAGACACTAGCCGGACGGGACATCGGGACATGATTGAGGCAGTTTTGTGGCACAGGATCCTAAAGTGGAACTTGCTTGCCGTGCAATGGTGAGTTAAACAGTGTGGTTCAGGCACATTTGCCGTAAACTGAAGATGGAAAAATCTTGTCCTATTCTATAAGAACTATGAAAATAAAGACAAACGGATGGGTATATACGCTCAGAGTGGGATGGGAGCCATGATGTGGCTAGTACACAATGGGTCCATTAGACGAATGCTGGCCGTTACAATATTAGATGTGAAGTGGTGATATTTACATCAACATTAGGACAGTGTGCCGGTTATTTAATAGTCAATGTGCCCAAACATGTATGTGACATGCACATTTGTGCTTTCCACATCACATGAAAACATATGTAAATACTGCGATGGTTCAATCTAACTGCAACAATAATATAAATGCACTAACTTTACAATGGCCAAATAACCTTCTTGTCCGATCAATATTCAATTAATGTGGCTAGGAATGATCAATTCTATACAGGATTCGGAACCATTCCACATTAATGCGATTTCGGAATGTTCATGCCAGCGTAGCAAAGGAGTAGGAGTGAGCGATTTTTTTCCTTATGGAAAGATTTACATCAGGAAGTGTTCCAGTCTATGATCCATGAGGCCAAATTTACCGCGGTTATTGGATAGAACGGAGCCGCAGTCGTTACATTAACAAACTGGCCGCCATACAATCCATGCAGTAGTAGAGTACACAATGGTATTGTTTAGGTATGGTGGGTATGTGACATAATACGTGACGTTATGAATCTGCCACCAAGTGATATGGGCATTAGGACAGGGCGGGTCATAGTGGCGGGAAAGGATCTCACGGTGGGTGTGGTGTTTTCTCCCATGCTCTGTAATTACTAATAAAGACAAACGAGAACAAGTTCAAAGGCATGGACAATGGAACCAATAGATGGAGCCTCATTCATGAAAATAAATTGATATTGAGCAAAAACTTTTTTACTCAAACCGCTTCAGGCAGTAACAAGACCTTCCCAATGTAACGAAGATAAAAGTTGCACAGTCCATACATACCCAGCTCAGGGATGATCGGTAAATAGAAGGACATTTTCACACTGATTCATTACATGATGACGAAATATTCTAACCTGACTGTTATGCCCCTAGGCCTCTGTATTCAACAAATCCACACAGTGCTGGCAAATACAGTCACCATAAGAGAGAACACGGGAATAAGCCCCAGCATAGTTACTGCAGTGTGCATGTCAATGGACCATGGAACATATAGAGACAGAAGGAATGGGTATTACAGAGTATACAGTATTATCATAATATAAGATAACTTAATTGTTTTCTATCAGTAACTGGAATCTGGGTGGGGCCGTTAGGGTGCTGTCCTCTTTACTGATAACCACTAGCAGTTACTTATCCAGTAGCCTGTATTTGTTTGGAAAACGCACTCTAGAGGCTTATTCATTTTACTAGTTGATTACCCCCCCCCCCCTCGTGACATGCATGCACAGTTTCGGGGTGAGTGTCCCCTTCCTCAAGTGCGCACCTGAGGGAAGGGACACTCTCACGAAACGTTGTGCACAATGTCTTAAGAATACGTAAAATGAATAAAGCCTTCTAGAGTGCGTTTTCCAAACAAATACAGGCACTGGATAGACAACATGAAGCCTTTCTGATGTTATTTAAGAACAATTCCCCCCCTTCTGCAGAAAGAACCTTGCTTTGTATGAATGCAGGATACGCAGTTTCATAATAACAGCTTAAAGGGTAAACTGTGTCCTCATATAAATGACCTTTATTAGAAAGAGCACATTCCTACCTTTAAAATACTCTAGTAACTCCAGATCATGGCTTCTAGCTGCAGACTATTGCAAAAAGTTTACCGCAGTTATAAAGGGTGGTGTTCCAGCTAGCATATTCACCAGCACTATTGCTCCGGCCCCCCGTGACAAGAGATCCGAGCATGCCAGTTGTTATCCTACTGCATACAAATAGAGCATCATCTCTCCTCATAAGCCCCATTGCCCAACTTCTTAAATATTTTTTAAAGATAGCCATATAAGGCCTGAAAAGAAAACTAGGTAGAGGATGAACGAGAAATTTTGCAGTATTTAATCGATTCAGAAAAAAAAACATGATCTGTATTAATCCATACAGCCATTTTGGTCTTCGCTGTATGAAAAGTTTTTGGCTGTCATATTTTTGGTACAGGTGGATGATCTGATTGCAAAAATAAGTGGGCGAAGGGCGTATTCATGCAGTGGTCATTTTGATGTATATAATAAGCCACCGAAACAAATTTATTCAATGCTCTGTGTTCGTGTAGTCAAGATTTCTATAATGAGGGTTCATGGCATGACAAATGTAGGGAAGTCAACACTGAGAATATTCGTAATAGTCTCCGAAACGTTTTGATAATACGGTAAGCGGTTGTACAGGTTCATAAGCTTTACATGATAACCGAACTCTAAATTGTGTGCGCTGTCAGTTGTGCTGTCAGATTATTTTATGCATTTTCTGCATGTGCAGGTCAGTATTCTTCTTTTTTCTTCTTGTCTATTGTTTTCTCTGTCTACGATGTGATTAGGTGGGACCTATGTTTAGACCCCTGTTTCTAATGACAGACCAATGGTGATTAAACCGGAAAACACACAGAAGGGCCGATATGTAGGGGTGGCCATCGTAATGTATGAAGATGGAGGAAATTTACGATATGTCATACGGAAGTAGAAACCAACAGGGTTCAATTCCAGTGTAAGACTCGCCCACAGGAGAACAGGGGAATCCTACGGGGGGGCCACAAGTCCATTAACCCGAGAGGAGAAATGGCCAAAGTCTAAAATACAGAGCTTGAACTTTTATTCACGGCGGACCAATGATTATTTCAGCCCGGCCACCAGTCAAAAGTGGAGGAAGCGTATATCAGGTTCAAATATGGCCCCATTTGATTCCAGCCTAAACATATACAGGGGTAAATACACAAAGCAATACAGTTCTAATTGCTAGATCACTGACTGGAATCCATGGAACTATGTTAATGGGCATGTCACCCACGTAGTGTCTTCTCTACTCTTAACCCTTGCTCTTAAAATAGCTCAGGGACCTGGCAAATAGTCTGGGGAACCACCTTATCTATGACAAAAAACCAAAAACACCGTCCAGTACGGAAAAGTTAATGCCCGTAGTGTTTGCATTCCGCGTTAGTATTTTCGAGATTCTAGAAATGTGGAAAATTGTTAGAAATTTTTGGAATGTAGATAATTTAGTTCGGTGGGATCCCGTTGAAATCGTTTAGAACAGGGTCCAGGTTCCATCTCTACTGGATATTAGGAGCGCCCAAGGGGTAAAGGCGTTGGGGCATATATGGTTTTTGGGAGGTTTCTCATAGCGAGGATGTTGTGTGGTTTGAGGGTGAACATGCCTTAATAGAAGAGGAACAAAAATATAATTCAGGATTGAAAACTCAAGAAAACCAGAAGACAATAAGAAAAACAAGTACCTGAACACTCTAACCTTAGACCATAGCCTACAGATACCCACACTAGAGAGAACAGAACCATGGTTATGTTAGCGCTTGATAATATGTTCTACCTGCACCAGAGCCCATTTATGAGGAGCAATTAGATTTACTACTATTTAAAGAAGTAGAGGAGTTTGTGGAGAGGGGGGCTGGGAGGAAAAAATTACCATAACACCCTTTTCATTTAAACGTTGCCTTTGTCATTTAGAGTTAAAATGACAGACTTGCTAATGACCGAGAGGCAATGTTACATTCAGCGAATAGAGCTGCGTTTCGAATTGGCTGCTCACTGTATAAAACTCCCTCCATCCTTTGTGTTAGGCCCCCCCCCTTCAATTCACTTTCGCGCATAAAGCAGCTCTTTTATTTGGTTCGACAAGACATTTCGCAAGAATCCAGATAATTATTAAAGGAGAGTTGCGTTGCGTGGTGGATTAATATTGTAAGTTTAGCGGCGGAGGTAACAATACCGTTTTCCCTCTCTTGACGTTGTTGAATAGCAAGGCCATTGTGAACGTCTATCGCAGACGGAAAGTGTAAGAGAAGAAAGGAGGTCTCTCTTGTGTAGTCAAAAGGGTAGATCACAATACAGGGCTCTTTTCAAATACAAACAGTTTCTAATATTATATGTTTAGAATCGGTGGCCTTAGGTTCTGGAAATGTTTAGTAAGTCAGTCATACTGAGCTATAAGGTATTTCCTTGCATAGCCAAACAAGCAATTGAAACTGTTCTACTGATAACGTGGTCTGGGCCTGTTATCGCAAGTTTATGTGACCTCTGTAAGTTCTACAACTTCCGCACATTGCAATGTTAAATAATTTACAGCAAATTGTTATTTAAAGTCAAAAGGTTGCCGTGTTTCATATAGTTGCAGATTGCAGTAAACCTTACAAGGAGCCACGAACATACAGCTCAAAGGGGGTCCCAGGGTCATGAGGGCCCAATCAACCATCAAGGCCATCGACAGGTACATTATCCATATATATACATCGTAAGGGTGCACATTATCCCTTATATATTACACTGTAAGGGGAACATTATCCTATCTATTACACTGTAAGGGAAATTATCCCTTATATATTACACTGTAAGGGGAAACATTATCCTTATATATTACACTGTAAGGGGAAACATTATCCCTTATATTACACTGTAAGGGCACATATCCCTTCTTTACATGTAAGGGAACATTATCTTATACACTGTAAGGGGAACATTATCCTTATATATTACACTGTAAGGGGAACATTATCCCTTATATATTACACTGTAAGGGGAGACATTATCCTTTATATATTACACTGTAAGGGGACATTCCTATAGATTACCGTAAGGAACATATCCCTTATATATTACACTGTAAGGGGACATTATCCCTATATATTACACTGTAAGGGGAACATTACCTTTATATTACACTGTAAGGGGAACATTATCCTCTATATATTAAAATGTAAGGGAACATTATCCCTTATAAATTACACTGTAAGGGACATTATCCTTATATATTACACTGTAAGGGGCAACATTATCCCTTATATATTACACTTAAGGGGAACATATCCCTTATATATTACACTGTAAGGGAACGATTATCCTATATATATACACTGTAAGGGGAACATTACCATTATATTACACTGTAAGGGGAACATTTCCCTTATATATTACACTGTAAGGGGAACATTATCCCTTATATATACACTGTAAGGGGAACTTATCCCTTATATTTACACTGTAAGGGAGCACATTATCCCTTAATATTACACTGTAAGGGAACATTATCCCTATATATTACACGTAAGGGAAACAATTTCCCTTATATTACACTGTAAGGGCACATTATCCCTTTATATTTACACTGGAAGGGGACATTATCCCTTATATATTACACTGTAAGGGGAACCTTATCCTTAATATTACACTGTAAGGGGAACATTATCCATTATATATACACTGTAAGGGGAAATATCCCTTATATATTACACTGTAAGGGGACATTTCCTATAATTACACTGTAAGGGGAACATTATCCCTTATATATTACACTGAAGGGGAAATTATCCCTTATATATTACACTGTAAGGGGAACATTTCCCTTATATATTACACTGTAAGGGGAAAATTATCCTTATATATTACACTGTAAGGGGCACATTATCCCTTATATATACACTGTAAGGGAACATTATCCTTATATATTACACTGTAAGGGGACGATACTTATAATTACACTGTAAGGGGAACATTATCCTTATATATTACACTGTAAGGGGAAAATTATCCCTTATATATTACACTGTAAGGGGAACATTATCCCTTATATATTACACTGTAAGGGGACATATCCTTATAGATAACTGTAGGGGAACATTACCTTATATATTACACTGTAAGGGGAACATATCCTTATATATTACACTGTAAGGGGGACACATTTCCCTTATATATACACTGAAGGGGAAATTATCCTTATATATTACACTGTAAGGGGAACATTATCCCTTATATATTACACTGTAAGGGGAACATTATCCTTATATATTACACTGTAAGGGGAACATTATCCCTTATATATTACACGTAAGGGGAACATATCACCTTATATATTACACTGTAAGGGAACATTATCCCTTATATATTACACTATAAGGGAACATTATCCCTTATATATTACACTGTAAGGGAAACATTATCCCTTATATATTTACACTGTAAGGGGAACATTATCCTTATATATTACACTGGAAGGAACATATCCCTTATATATACACTGTAAGGGAACATATCCCTTAATTTATATAAGGACATTATCACTTTATTACATGTAAGGGGACACATTATCCCTTATATATTACACTGTAAGGGGAAACATTATCCATTATATAACTGTAAGGGAAACATTATCCCTATATATTTACACTGTAGGGGAACATATCCCTATAATTACTGTAAGGGGAAAATCCCCGTCACTTATATATCACTGTAAGGGAGAACATTATCACTTATACTCTTTGTGTAGCACGGCACTGAATCCCTAACTCCAAAGTATTTAAAATGTACAAACCCACCAGACGGGACCATCAGTAGCTGGATCATTGGGTTCCCCAGAGGGGATGACCATATTTCTGTCTGGAGTCACTGCAGGCCCCTTGTTTAGCCAATAGAGGAGTTTTTGGGATGTAAGACTCAGAATTTACAAAATGGATGAATGATTGAATAATGGTAATAAGCCCCATCCGGCACTTTTAGCGTATTGGTTAGAAAATAAAGAGGGTTATAAAAACAAATAAATCCAGGTTTTCTGAAAGCTCATGGGGGGGATTAGTATTCATGTGTTTCATATAGTTGGCGTTGAGTAAACCGTACAAGAAGCACGTAACTACAGCCCATCAAAGGGGGGGATACCGGGGTATATGAGGGCCCATCAACCATAAGCATCTGCAGGTACATTATCCCTTATATATTACACTGTAAGGGGAACATTATCCCTATATATTACCTGTAATTGGAACATTATGTCCCTTATATTATACACTGTAAGTAAGCGCTTATCCCTTATATATACACTAAGGAGAAAGACCCTTATATATTGACAGGTAAGGTGGCAGGGCCGCCTCTCTAATGAGGCATTGGGAAGCCACATACAGAGCAGCACAGCACCATGTAGGAGGCAGGCAGCAGTTTTGGATGGAAGAAAGAGAAAAGGCTGGCTGTTCTGACTGGCAATTCATTTGATCAAATCAAGTTCTGTCAGCTCGCAGATCACAATCATGTTGGCCATTCATGTACCAGTCACTGTGGGATCTAATTCAGTCTCTGTTGGGCATCTAATTCCAGCACTGGGGGCATCATTACCAGCACGGTGGGCATTATTTACCAAGCCCCCTCTCACTTCCGACAAGCAATACCCCCACTTCGGACAAAACAATCACTCACTTTCAATTTAAAAACCACACCCCTTCCGGTGGCATGGCGGGGGGCAGCATTTGAATTTTTTTTTCAGGGGCCAGAAAGTTCTAAATTAGAGGATGGCCCTTGTAAGGGGAACATTAGCCCTTATATATTACACGTAAGGGGAACATGATCCCTTAATATATCACTGTACGGGGAACATTCATCATTATTTATATACCATGTACGGGGAACACATTATCCCTATAATTACATA
>CM033469.1:10434509-10611156 GCA_019447015.1 Hymenochirus boettgeri
TGTAATATATAAGGGATAATGTTCCCCTTACAGTGTAATATATAAGGATAATGTTCCCCTTACAGTGTAATATATAAGGGATAATGCGCCCCCTACAGTGTAATATATAAGGGATAATGTTCCCCTTACAGTGTAATATATAAGGGATAATGCGCCCCCTACAGTGTAATATATAAGGGATAATGTACCCCTTACAGTGTAATATATAAGGGATAATGTTCCCCTTACAGTGTAATATATAAGGGATAATGTTACCCTTACAGTGTAATATATAAGTGATAATGTTCCCCTTACAGTGTAATATATAAGGGATAATGTTCCCCTTACAGTGTAATATATAAGGGATAATGTGCCCCTTACAGTGTAATATATAAGGGATAATGTGCCCCTTACAGTGTAATATATAAGGGATAATGTTCCCCTTACAGTGTAACTTTGAGAGAAGTTAGTTTAATTATTTGGTTGTGTGTTGTTTTTTTTCTATGTTGGCTAATTTGTATACCTATTTACAGGTATTTTGGTAGCCACCGTTGATTTTGGTTTGGTTTGGTTTTTATTTTTGTTTCTGTAAAATATTAACATAATTATAATAAAGTACATTTTATTTATTTTGTTTCTATTATTTGTAAATTACCTATTTTGTTTGGTTATTTTTTTATGCTGGTTTTCTTTTTCTTTCAGTTTCTGATAAAACGATAAGTGTTTTCATTTAAATATGGAAGAATAAATAAATGAAATGAATATTTTTGTTTTTATTTTTTTTTTAGTTACCTTCGTTTGTATTCAGTCTTGTATGTGGTCTTTGTGGTAATGGTAAACTTGGTTTATGTGCAGTTAATTTGGTTTGATTCTGGTTATGTTTATTTTTTGTTTATATTTTAATTTTAGTTTTGTAGGTGTTTTTTGTTGTTTGTTTGTGCTTTAGGTATTATGTATTTATTTTATTTTATACGGGTAGTGTGCTGTTTTTAGGTTATTTCAGTTGTTTTTTGTTTTATATGGCTTTCGTTTACCCCGTTTTGTTCATTTTGTTTATTCTTGTGTTCGCGCCTGTGTACGTGGCATATGTGCGCGCCGTTCACCCGGAGCGCGCCCAGCTTCCACGAGTACTTCATTGTTCTTCTTTCTGTCTGCCGTAAATGTGACGGTCTTTTCACGAGCGCGCCCGGCTTTTCACGTGAGCGCGGCCACGGCTTCCCACGAGCGCGCCTAGCTTTCCTCCGAGTTTTGATTATTATTTTTATTGCCGATCCGTTCCTGTGCTTTGTGGAACAATTGTTGGACCATTGTGGATTCGCGGGGTGCAGGAAAAAGGTAGGACAAATTTTGTTCTGTAATTTTAGACATGGAGAGCTGCAGTGTGCGCTAATAAGTGAACTACTCACTCAATGACGTCACTGAGTGATCTTCACTAAGGATTCTCGCCACTGCAGCTCCTCCATTGTAAGTCCAGGCCTTGTGTATTTATAAGGATAGATGTCCCCTTACAGTGTAATATATAAGAGATATGTTCCCCTTTCAGTGTAATACTATAATGGAAATGTCCCTTACAGTGACTAATATATAGATATAATGTTCCCCGCTGTTCAGTGTAATAGATAAGGGATAATGTGCCCCTGACAGTGTAATATATAGGATAATGTTGCCCCTTACAGTCCGAATATAAGAGATATTTCCCCTATCTCGGTAATATAGTAGGATAGTGCTTAAGGAAATCTACAGGTAAAATAAGTTGTTCCTTTACGAGTGGTAATATATAAGAGATAATGTTCCCCTTCAGGTAACTATATAAGGGATAATGTTCCCTACAGTTGTAATAATAAAGGATAATGTTCCCTTACACGGTAAATATATACCGTGATAAGTTCCCCTTACACGTGTACATATATAGAGGGATTAAGTTCCCCTTACATGTTGTAATATACTAAGGATTATGTTCCCCTTACAGTGTAATATATAAGAGATGTGTTCCCCTTTCACGTTGTATATATAAGAGATAATGTTCCCCTTACAGTGTATATATAAAGGATAATGTTCCCCTTACAGTGTTAATATAAGGGTAATGTTCCCTACGGTGGTGTAATATTAAGAGATAACATGTTCCCCTTTCATGTAATATATAAAGGATAACTGTTCCCCTACAGTGTAATATATATGGGATATGTTCCCCTTACAGTGTAATATATAGGGATAATGTTCCCTCACAGTGTAATATATAGAGAAATACGCCCTCCTGTTCATATAATTAGGTGAAATGTTCCCTTACAGTGTAATATAATAAGGGATATTGTTCCCCTCACAGTGTAATATATAAGAGATAATACGGCCCCTTACTGTGTAATATAAGGATATAAAGTAAATAGCGAGTTTCTTTCCATATACAGTACGAGGGGGCCCCAGCCGAGTGCTTTACACGGGCACGGGACCTCCGAGCAAACTTTATAACCCTCATATACATTGTAGTGGGGCATATATGTTCTATATAAGAAGAATCGTGCTTGTGAAGGCTCACTTCATCCCAGGTCCCTATGGTATATCTGTTGTATTCAATTAATCACTGCGACTTGAAAGTGTATCGTTGAAATGTAGTTGAAACGTCTTCAGAACTAAATTTCAAGTCCCCGTTGATCTAATTGAATTCCAACACGATATATAGTGTTATATAGAAGGTTCATTTTTTAAATAATAAAAGGTTGTTTTGGGCCATTTTTTATTTAAATAATTATCCCACCCCTCATAATGGTTTAACATTACAGGGCTCTCAACCTTAACAATAAAGGATTTTAGTTACTTACTCCATAAAAAAAGCACACACACTCACAGCCGTCTGCTTACTCCGGAGGGATTATTCTGCATGTCGTGTTTCTTTTCAGAGGACGATCGTTGGGGTTCATATTTCACAAGGATTTTTACCTATGACTAATAGATAAGACAGGCAGGTCCCCGGGCAGCAGCCTGCTTAGTTGTCCAATGTGTGCATCTCTTATTAATTAAATATAAAAAGACTGCATATATATAAAGACCCGAGTGCTGTAGGTATACGGACGTGTATTGAGTGGGAGTGAAGTACATACGTGAAACTCCCTGCTATTACCCGCAACGGGGCATGTTCAATTGTGGAGTGCTGCTGTAATGAATGTATAATTATATTATATATATTAATATATATATATATATATATATATAGTCTATTCCAAAGGATGCGCACCAGCTACAATCAGGGATTTCGTGATTGTGTAAATACACGCGTATCCACACATTGTTCTTCCAAGAGCAGCAGCACAAAACAGTGCTTTTATTTCTATATATAAATCTTCCACCATGTCCATGATACAACAAATTTCGGGGGGGAAAGCCCCTTTCTCAGCCTTTTGAACAATGGTATCAATCAGTTACAGTACTTGCTTACAAACAAAATACAAAAATGGGTCAACAGAGTTTGAAAACAAAGCGAAGAATAAAGTGACATCCATGGGCCTGCGGGTAAGTACCTTCACACCATGATACAATATATGCAGTTATAGAAATCTGTAAAGATCATAGTCCTGATTTAATCCTTTGGGGGCTAGGGATGCTAGGTGGTTAATCAATTTTCACATTTCCCAAAAATGATAAATTTAAACTGCTTTTGTGCCCCATTTCCCATAATGTTATGGCACGGGGAGGAAAGTATAAGTACCAGAAATAAATTTGGTAAAACTATACAAGGAACCAATCAGTTAATACTGTGCACACCCCTGTGATCGGCACTAGTGCATAGAATACAGAGTCTGTCGGGAACCTTCTCACACTACTGCGGTGGAAGGAAAGCGGAGCGGGTTTCGGTGTAAAGTCTTTACCTTCTCTGCCCGGCCCTGAAGGTTTTAAATTGAATGAACAGTGAGTTAAGACCACAGTTCCTTTACCCTTCTCCTCCCGCTTTGTAGGTTTTAATAAGACAGGAGGTTAAGACACCAGTTCCTTTACCTTCGCTCCCGGGCTCCTGAAGGTTTTATCCCCTTACAGTGTAACATATAAGGGATAATGTTCCCCTTACAGTGTAACATATAAGGGATAATGTTCCCCTTACAGTGTAATATATAAGGGATAATGTTCCCCTTACAGTGTAATATATAAGGGATAATGTTCCCCTTACAGTGTAATATATAAGGGATAATGTTCCCCTTACAGTGTAATATATAAGGGATAATGTTCCCCTTACAGTGTAATGGTTTTTGTATTTCGTATAAAGACAACGTCTATTAGTCCACTTATACCCTCCCATACTGTCTTGTTATAAAGTTACATCTAGTAACATAGTATGGAGGTTGTATAAAGAACATAACGTCTATCTGTCCACCTTGATACCCCTACCCATAAGTGCTGTATAACAGTTACATTAGTAACATTAGACGTGTTTGTCTTTATACAACCTCCAATACTATGTTACTATGTAATGTTTATACAGAAATATGGGTAGGGTATTATATTAAACAGGTGGATTGGATAGGATAGACGTATGTATTTATAAAACTCCAATACTATGTTACTAGTGTAACTGTTTATAAAGACATTATGGGTAGGGTATTAAAGGTTTTGGACTAGATAGAACGTAGTCGTTTTTATACAACTCCAAAATAGTATCTAGTCCAACCTTTCTACCCTACCCATAAGTTGTAAAACAGCTACATAGTAACATGTATTGGAGGTTGTCTAAAGACATACGTCTATTCTAGTCAACCGTTATACATAACCCATAAGGTCTGTATAACAGTTTACATAGTAACAAGACGTGTGTCTTTATACAACTCCACACGATGTTACTTATGTTAATGTTTTATACAGAATTATGGGTTAGGGTATAAATTGGTTGGCCTAGAGGAGTATGGTCTTTATTATAACCTCCAATACTATTGTTACTGATGTAACTTGTTATTACAGACATTATGGGTAGGGTTATATATAAAGTTGTGGACTAGGATGGAAGTATGTCTTTATAAACCTCCAATCCTATGTTACTATGTAAAGTTATACAGACATTATGGGTAGGGTATAAAGGTGGACAGATAGACGTATGTATTTATACAACCTCAATATCTCTCGTTCCAACCTTTATACACTACCCATATGTCTGTATAACAGTTACTAGTAACATAGTATTGGGAGGTTGGTTAAAGACATACGTCTATCTAGTCCAACCTTTAACCCTCCCTACCATAATGTCTGAATTATAACAGACATAGTACCATCGACGTGTGTTTTTATAACAACCTCCAATACTATGTACTAGGAACTGTATACAGACATATGGGGTAGGGATAAAGGTTGGACTGGATGGACGTATGTCTTTTATAAACAGTTACATAGTAACAGAGTATTGGAGGGGTATATAAAGACATACGTCCATCCAGTCCCAAACCTTTCTACCCCGACCCAAATGTCTGTTATAACAGTACTAGTAACATAGACGTGTGTCTTATACAACCCTCCAATACTTATGTTACTATGTAACCTGTTACAGACATTATGGGTAGGGTATAAAGGTTGGACTCGAGGACGTATGTCTTTCTATAACCTCACTACATGTTAGCTATGTAAAATGGATACAGAACTTATGGGTAGGGTATAACGGTTGGACTAGATAGACGTATGTGTTCTACCCTCCCAAACTAGGTTACATGTAAATGTTTTATACAGACCATTATGGGCGGGTATAAAGGTTGGGCTAATGGAAGTATGTCTTGTTACAACCTCAATACGATGTACTATGTAACTCGTTTATACGAATTATGGGTAGGGTTATAAAGGGACTGATGGAAGGAGGTCTTTAAACAACCTCCAATACTATGTTACTATGTTAACTGTTATACAGCCATTATGGGTATAGGGTATAAAATGTTGCGACTAGATGGACGTATGTCTGTATACAACTCCCATACGTATGCTGATATGTGTAAATGTTATACAGATCCATTATGGGTAGGGTATAAAGGTTGGATAGAACAGGGTGTTTGTGTCTTTCTAAAACCTCCAATACTGTCTCTAGTCCAACCTTGGATACCCTAACCATAATTGTTATTACTTTCTTGTTATAACAGACATAGAAACATATGTATTGAGGGTTTGGATAAAGACATACGTCCACTAGTCCAAATTTATACCATACCCCATGAAGGTCTGTATAACAGTTACATAGTAACATAGTATTGGAGGTTGTCTAAAGAATACTTCCATCTAGTCATCCCTTTATACCCTACCCATTATAATGTCTGTATAACAGTTACATAGTAAACTATATTAGAGGTTGTATAAGACAGACGTCCATCTAAGTCAATCCTTTATACCCTACCCATTTTTAATTATTGTCTCTATAAACCAGTTACATAGTAACATAGTATTGAGGTGTATAAAGACATACGTCCATCTAGTCCAACCGTTTTATTATACCCTTACCCATAATTTGTCTGTATAAAGCAGTTTTGTGTTTACATAGTAAGCGATAGTATATGGAGGTTGTTATAAGACATACGTCTATCGGTCCTACCAAACCTATTACCCTACCCATAATGTTGGCTCAGATAACAGTTACACAGTAACATAGTATTGGAAGCGTTGGTTAAAGACATACGTCTATTCTAGTCCAACCTTATTACCTACCATATAGGGCTTGTATAACAGTTAATAGAACATGTATGAGGTTGTTAAAGACGATTTACGTCCATCGAGTCCACCCTTTAGTACCCTTCACCCATAATGTCAGAACAGTTTTTAATACACAGTAACATAGTATTGGAGGTGGTATAAAGACATACGTCCTATCTAGTCCAACCTTTATACCTCCCATAATGTCGTATAACATTACATAGTAACATAGTATTGGAGGTTAGATAAAGACATTACGTCATCAGGTCCAACCTTGAGAACAAAAATCATTGAGCCCTCAGTTGAACAAGAGGAAGGGAACCCTTCTTGACAAATCAGTGGCAATCAGAAAGGATTTTCAGCAAGAAATGGATACTAACTCCCTGTAGATGTTATCACCACATTGTGAAAATTCTAAGATTGATTTGTCCACCTCTTTCACCTCTACAGAAAAAAACATTTGGTGCTCTTCACGTCTCCTAAAGATCACAGAGACCGTGAGAAGGTAGATTGTTTTTTACAAGGACTAATGAAGATACAACCCAAACATTAGATGAAACATAAAACTTCATCAATAGAGGTAATACTCACTGATTTCCCCTCTGGACAATTAGATGGTTCGAATGGATTCCCAAAGGTCATTAATCTTCAAATCAAGTACAACCTCTTGCAAAATCCCCATGCCCAACAGAATTCCTGGTTCTGGCGGACGGAGCTTTTCCTTTCTCCACAAGGTCAGCGGTCCCAGAATTCCTTCACCTAAAATCTCCTTCTGGAGGGGTTCATCCCTTATTGTATCTCGGTTCTTTAAATAAACTGCCCCCGGTGGTCTTTTTAGATAATCCCTTCGAACAGCTACAAGCATGGGGTGTAGATGTCAGCTCTCGAGGTTCCCAATAATATGCAGATGAGGGAAAGAGTTACCAGTTCATTGGCTTGCCAAACATATCACAAGGCTTCGTTTAGGGTTTCTTCTTGGACTCACGCACCAGTATTGTTATGCCACAAACTAAGAAAGTTTTAACGTTGTCACTATTTGCCAACCCATCCTTCCTAGTATCTGCCCAAGTCCTCTGGGTCTCCGGGACTATTTCACCCTCTCGATATGTTCCACTGACAACACATTGCCCTTTACTAAAACAGTCTTGTTGTAGATCTCATCTATTTGTTTGTCTTTCACCATCGACCTATGAGCTCTCTGTGACTCGGGGACAGTTGATGATGAATGTTTAGAATGGCTTGTCTGTCCCTGCCCCCAATAAAGTGTGACTAGATGAAGACGATACATAGGTTATAATGTAATGTGTTCCACCAGCCATTGGGTAGAAAGACTTGAAATCCACTATGCTCAACGCCCTAGGACAGGAACAGATCACATGGATTCCCTTTGTATAATCACCTGCCCCGCATTGATTGATTTGGTCTCTAAGGCCGCAGCATTTTCCGCACTTTCACTCCCAATGTAGGACACAGAGGGGATGTCATTTACTGTACACATGGACTCGGTATTTATGAGATGGAAAAACAATCCGCTTTTATTAATAATTTAAACCGGTTGGTTTAAGAGAAGTTTCGAAAAACAGTTTTTATAAAATTAAGAGAATAATAAATTCATTAATAACAATATCCAATCAGCAGAATCCAAATCAGGCCGATCTAGTCAACATTACCAAAGTCATGCAATAGAGAAACACCCAGTTAATGACAGTGTATGTTAAATGAACGATGACTTATGTAGTTCTGTTCTTTTACAATGTACTGGTGAGAACAGGAGTCATATTCTAGGGAATAGATCAATAGGTTATCTCCACTGTTGCCCTCAAATATGTATTCATGTATATCTACTTTATATAGGGAGAAACCATACCGGCTGTATAGGCCCACATCTTTCAATCTTACAGATTGGTACTGTACCCAGCATTACATTGTAATAGTAAGCGATTAATTCGTCCCTTACATTACAATAAAATAGTAAGTCACTTTGTGGCCTCAGACTTATATGTCAGGGGAACGTCATGGTGGCATAATATCCATATATACACGGGGCGAAAGTAATGAGGGTGTTTTAATTTGGACATTTGGAAAACTGACAGGGTTTAAAATACAGAGTTTGGTTTGAAATATTTTTTTGTCTGTAGTTGGTCTAAATATGCTTAGCCATAAATGCAGTAGAGCATTATATTCGTGAGATTTTCTACTTGTCCAATGTAATTTTGAACTATTCCTACTTAAGCAAATACTTCTTTTATTTCATTTTTTCTAAAGAAAATTCCCCAAGCCGTGAATTCTAGAAATTAAATACTTCTTTGCATACTGGAAATTCTGCAACTATGTGGGAAGAATGGCATTATTACAATTACTAAAAATGTGTGTAGATTCAATAATATACTAGTTTTTTGGGATTGCTTTCCATTTCCCATGGGTGTTAATCTTAAAACAAGTAAGCAACTTAGAGCACACAGCCCTGAAGTTATGTATTGAGGCTATTGTGCTACGCTGGCCATATCTACTTTGTACACAGAATGTAGCATGGATTATTTCTTTCAAGACATGTAGAGACATATTTGAGTTGGAAACTTTTATTTGTACTGGGGTTTGATTAAAGGATGACGATATTTACATTATTTTAATCCTAATGTGAAACTAAGATGGCCTTCTTCATGTAAATGTTTGCAGTACAAGTCACAGCCCATGTTCATAAAGAGCCACACCCCAAAAGAACCCCAACCCCAATTATCACTGTCGCTATGCAACAGAGTTTTCCACTTAGTGTCTGTTTCTAGTATGAAAATAAATAGGGCATTGCCCCATTTACACGCAATGTACCAAAAGCACAACATACCCCCAAAGTTTCTAAATGTAAACCTGTACATCATTGTTTTATCTTTTGGTAGCACAACATATAAATCCCCATGTTTTAGGAAACACACAGCCCAAGAAGTCCACAGGTTCAAATCACCTTTGGATAATTACATTTACATGCCTGATTTGTTTTTTTTCATTTGTTTCCACTCATGTTCAGAAAAATATAAATTTTCTCTATATGTACAAAACTTAATCTACAGTTTACTTACTCACTCTGTATTTTTTATTACATCACCAGCCAAATTGATAACAGCCTATCCTAAGCAATACAAAATAAAATTTTTTTTTATAAACTGACATTTCTCTTCCTTTCCTGCAAAAGGAATCAAGATTCTACATATACCACTACTGTACTTACATTGCATGTGCATTGGTTTTATAAACACGAGAATTTTGGGTAAACGGGTCACATCCCTGGGTTAATTTCTTTTTTAAGATTCAACCTATACCAATAGAATTCCATCTAAAAGCTTTTATGGGAGAGTGAGAAAGCTTTTGTTACAGTTTTTGGTAGTACAAAAACACCTAGGCATATGCATAATTTTTGATTCAAACTGTGGGCCATTGACAGTTTTGTAAAAAAGCATCCTTAAACTGTTTATATGCTGTTTGGGAACCCGCACCAATAGGTATTTATTGACCAACAGACTTCCTGTACATTTTTATTCTGAATTGAGAACTCCGTCTGATTATAAAGAAACGTCTTCAAAACCTAAACTTCAGTCCAGTTAGACCTGGGGATGAAATGAGAACCAATCACAAGCTAAAAAGCAGTGTATTCTTTTTATTTCCCTCACAAATACGTCAATTGGGGGCCTTACAATAAAATAATAAATTATTGGTGGCCTGGTACTTCCTAAATCATCAAACTTGATGAATCGGGAATTCATAGGATAAAGGGGAAAACAAGTTCTGTTGTTAAGGCGGGAAAGAATCTTACCATAACAAAAAGTTTTGAATTAGCTAATTAGATAGGGGCTGGAAAATCTTGTCTAGTTGGATTAACTTCTCAGCTATGTAAATATACTGGTAAAAATAAGTAGATGCAAACATATTTGAACGTTATCTTCATTCAACCCTTGAACCACATAATATATGATCATATAACTGGCCTTATAGAGACGGACAACACTCTATACTACATATATTATTCAGTATGATCTTTCTTTGAAGTAAATGCAAAGTTATTTATATAAAAAAATCTGAGTATAATTATATGTATATTCTTTACTACTTGCTCAGATTACAATCAACTTTATGTTGCTTCAGCATTTTGACTTAATGCACTTACAGAGAACTAAAAACCCAAAATACAAAGGCACTCCACAGACTCTATAACTGTCACTTAGTAAAACCATTTGTTTCTTCAATCACCTCGAATTCAGCTTCTGACTTTAGAAATCCATTATAGAACATTTCTGAGTACTGGCAATCTTGAATGTCATGGCTGGCTTTCTAGTGTTGCCTCTTCCTGTGTGTCCTGGACCACACAACTCCTTCTGCACATGCTAACATAGCTTACACATTTGTGTTTGTTTCCCACTCCCCGTATGCTAAGCTGTGATGTACCTTTGAAACTCAGAGTCCCCACCCTGCCCAGTGTCTCGCCAGCAAACAATCATCAGAGATAGCATTGAGTATTAGCTATATTTTTCTGCTCAACAGAGTGGGGGAAGGTTTAACAACCCTTTTCATTTATTTAGGAAGCAACTTGTTAACCCTTTATATTTGTGAGCATAATTTCTCAAGAGACCTGTCAGTCTCATTTACCAGGACTCCGCTTGAGCGATCATATGGAGTTAAAGTCTACTGCTTGTGCAAATTTATCTCCATATTAGCGTTTATGCAAAAATCAACCCGTATCATCCAACGCTCGGGAAATACATTCAATATCTAGTAAATTGCGCTAGTTTTAAGTGCAGGATTTAAAAACATTTAAAATCCCACATGTGTAAATCCCTTACCCGGATTTACCCACATTTCGCACGTGCATATTGAATCATCACAAACAGGACATTTACCCACAGTAATCTCGGATATGAAAATGAGCCTGGTGGTATCGTTTGTATGTCTTTTCTGCAATCTACCATTTAATAATTATAATTACAAACAAACAAGTCGCACGCCAAATTTACATGCGTAAATTGCGATTGTGTCCAGGTTCATTCTGAAAACGCATGCCTATTGCAAGATCGCAGTTTTTGGTGGTTCTACCGATTTCTAAACATTGGAAAATTGCAATCGCCTGAAAACGTGCTTGTTGGCCTAGCCCTTGAAGTGTAATCAAGCTGCATTGTCATTTCAGTTTGCCTCAGCATGCATTTATGACGATGGAACTTAGCTTTTCCAGCAGGTAAAAAATTTCTAACTGAGTACTGTGTGCAAGGAGGACCCCACGTTCGCAAAATGCATGATTGTGATCAAAAAGCTTCCGTGCATAAGTGTTTGCGCTTCCACAATGGACCCATAGAACAGAGCAACTGGCATTACAGACCAAAAATGGTGATATAAATTTTTTCCAATATAGGCTATTCATGCCTGCACTACCCACTGCAGCAATTGGATCACCAACTGGCAAATCCAAAACGCTCTAGTGGAGTGCTCTAAGATTTTGAGTCTTTAAATGGAAAAGTGGTAACCCATTATAATTGAACTGACCACTTTACAAGTGGACAACACTAAAATATAACAAACAAACAGCTCAGATCTGAAGGTGCAGGCATTGACATGAACATGGTCTTAGCACAAGCTCTGGTGCAAGTGCATTTAATCAACTGGGCCACCTTTGCCTTTAAGACCCAAACACGTAGTAATAATCCTACATTTGCAGTGCTAAGTACCATTGCAAAATTAAATTTAACGTATCAGCCTACATCATGCTTCTAACGAAAAACTACAGCCTTTTGTTTTGTGTAAGATATTATCAGGCCTATGTAAAAGTTCCTTAAGAATCTGATGGTTGGGGCAAAATTTGCACCATTTTTACGATAAAACTTTAAATACATAGGCCGTAGATGCGTTCAGGGTCTTAAGGCATAAGGTGGGACCCTAAGTTGGTGAAATGGGGTTTTATTTTACGTAAACTCCTCCACAGGCAGCCCACCTGCTGGCATGTCATTTGATAACGGTTTGCCATTCACTCTCCGGGCCCCTTTAATTTGGCATTCCTTCATACATAATTCCTATTAATATGTATATTTATATAACAACCATGGTGCATAGCTGCAAGTGCATACCCTCCAACACCCCCTTTATACAGTACACTTATAGAACCGGTCAGTGCTGCAGGTGGGAGGAAATATAAAAAATGCCACATGATCTTAGCACAGACATACATGTGCAATGCATTTCTCTGTGTATGCATTCTTAGCTTAGCTCTGTACAATACAGTTTTGTTGTTTTTTATACAGAAACAGCTGATTAAAACACACTCTTCCAATACCTCCAACATTCCCTTGTGGACAATCAGGTACACTGAATGATAAAATACATTTCACAGAGCGGTAACTAATCAGAAGGTCCATACCAACAAGCCTGGACCTTGGTACTAGCGTATATTATAACTATTGTTCTACTGCGGGGGCTCCTAAACTAAGCAAAGTTAAATACTAGACCACAAGAAAAAAGCAAGCTGCAGTTGTAATTAGGGCCACACCCTTTGAGACAAAACAAATTTGAAAAAAGAGCCTACTATATGTATAAACACCCCTACTCTTTAACCAAAATTAAATAACTCAGCATCACCAATAGGATGCCTGAAGGCGAGAGCAAATATTATCAGTGCCCATAAATAACCCCATTAAAAACACATCCTGTGGGGGGAGAATCAAAACTGTGTGGGGGCGGCTACCAGGCACAATGTGACAGGACGCACCTGATCGGAGCTCTGCCTAGGCAGATAAAAAATAGATAGAAAAAAGGGGTCACCAAGGTATCCTCCCCAACAAACTCAACCCTCCTATCAGCCTTCCGACACGCTGACAAGCGTGGGGGGACTAAAAACAAAACAACTAAACCGTGAAATCACGACTTTACAAGGTAAACCAACGTACAAATTCCAGATGGCATCATGTGGAGGAGCTCCACATGCCTCCAGCACGCCAAATCCCAACAAGCAGAGGCGGATGGCAGAAAGGGAAACCGGGACAAGAACACCGGGCAAAACCAACGGGCACACATAAGCGACAACCACCAGGACAGTGGAGAACCGTAAACAACCCCGGACTGCTCAAGACCCAACCATATGGATCCCCAACGCTGAGTGACCACATACAGAAAGCAACCCACAAACAGGAGCGGGTAAGAGAGACTCAATTACCCCGCATCCCCCACAAACTCGCAAACCTAACTACACAGAGGCCACAATCCACATACAACCCACCAAAGGAGGTTCCCCACACAACATCAGAAGCTCAATCCCAAAATATACTATTTCAGTCAAGAAAACATCACAAGAAACAAACCGAAATAAAAACAATAACAAAGGGGAGCAAACAATGAACCAAATGATCCATTTCTTTACCAAACAATACAAACAACTGTACCAAAAGCGATAACCCACATGATTACACAAAAGAACCCGCAGCCCAAAATCTATACTAATGCTGGACAATACCCAATGCCATCAGGATCAATAGTGGACAATCCCTGTTTATAACAACCCATTTGCCTCTTTTCAAAAGCAATAAGCAAAGAATATAACACCAAGCGGTGACAGATATGAAAGAATCCATAGAAACCTAACCATTAGAGTCCGCACATAATGACCAAAAAATAGATGACAGTCATCATCAGCAACATAATGCTTAACATAAGCCCATAAAACTATGGTTTTCGATCTAAATTCTTATTTAACAGACTAATGGAACTGGAAACACACCAGAGAAACAATTTAAATTCAGAGGCATCAAGGAAATATCCCCACCCTGAACAAACTCAGGCCAAGTCGCCAAACTATCACCACCCTCTGCATGGACTTTTACAGAGGCCCACATACTCGACCTCTACAGGCTACCTAAATAACAAAGAGCCCCCAAACAAGCACCCAGAGATTTCTGATTAAATTATCCTAGCCAAAATAAAAGACTCTCTCAATGGGCAGAAAATGAGGAAAAACCCTCAACTACACCACAGGAATACCAAGGATAACAACTTTATACTGACTTATCCCCACGAACTTGATTACAAATAAAATAACTTATTACCATTCCAACCTACTAGGAACCCAAATACTCTACAGATGGGGAATTATCCCACAAAAATCACTAACTAAGAAGACGGAAAAATACATCATATCCACACCAGAGGAAATGAAGAAAGAAAAACCCTTAAAGCATGGAACCTCCTGAACCAAACCAATACCCCACCAATATCGCCTACTAAGAACACCTCACCGCCCAAGACCAACCGAGAGTGGGAACCTTAACAAAAAATGAAAAAGTTTACCTAAAACGGTTTTTTGACCCACTAACTACCACCTACTCCACACAACTGAATCTGGTGCCAATACTGGCAAAGAAGACATATTCCCCCTCATAAAGCTAGACACCACGAAAATTCGTGGAATCACGACCCAAGCCAACTTGTTTATATTCAAAAGTTATATATGTTAAAAAAAAAAAAAAAAAAAATAATATAATTATATTGTTTTGCTGTTTGGAAAAATCTACACTACGATTAATGTAACAAAAGTTATGCACTCAATAGCCCAGAAGGTCCAGGCCAGGATCCTATGAGAGAAGACCCCGTCTGTATACCATATGTTTTTATTAGACATGCCACCCTAGACTAAGAAGTGTACTACCATACCCACCAAGATGCAAGCAAAAGCTTTCTGTTGGATGGACAATTAGACTGACACTTTTAATGTAGAGGTTAAATAGTAAATACAAAAGATCCTCTGTGCTTGGAGGAAGCACCACACTAAGTCCCATATTCACTATGTGCCCAAAAAGAGTACCCTCATTTAAAAATGATAGCTGTCCATTCCATCCCTCCGAAACAGAAACTAAGTAATATAATTCTATGCAATGCCCTCAGAAGAAAAATGGTGTATTGATTGCAATAAGAACACCAATAGCTTTTACAAATTATATGAATGTATAAAGGATAAAAATAGTAGTAGATAACCTGATACTCTAGTGGAGATGAAGAATGTAATGTCAATACGATAGTAAATGTTATAGGCCCCCCACACTAAAACAATTGACTTCTTCATTCAACATAACACCAAAAAAATTAGAAAATCAACTAACGGCCACCTATTTATAGTGGCTACTTTAACCAAAATTGGCTGACCTGGAAAAGGACACGACAAACAAAATGAGAAATAACATCCAACTAAACCACTTCTTCCCACAAGTGAAGATCTATATGATGATGGTGGCGGGCATTAACAACATAAAGGGAACAACAAAGGGACTATTACCTTTTACTCAAAGTGCCCAATTCCATACTCAGAATTGGTTATGGTAGTAAATCGTTATAACAATGGGTTAGGAATACATAAAAAATAACCTCAGCAAAAATAGGACAAATCCCTGGTCCTAAATCACGTCCCCACTACATTTCGAGATACAAGAAACACCCAAACAGTTCACGCACAACACCTGGAGATTAAAACCCTTACATAATAAACGCACCAAACTAAATAAAACGTCGAAATATATAAAACAATAACACAAGACTATTTCTCGAACAATGATGTTTAAATGATGTAAAAAATTTCACCCTCGGAATGCCACAAAGCATATACCAGAGGCATACTGATACAAATTGCTTCGAGAGAAAAAAATAAGGGAAAACAAGCTGCTAGAACTACTAAAACAAACTCAAAAAGTAGAAACAACCAACAAACTAAAACCCTCACCAACACTAAGCAACAATAACAAGATATAAAACCAAACAAAATACCATGAGATAAACCTTCACACAAATATCACAAACCCTCCACATAATGAAGCCAACTCCTAATAAGCCAAATAATAAACCCACCTCCTATTAGCCATCAACTAAAAAAAAATCAAACCAAAAACCATGAATACACTTACCTAATTAACAAACAAAACCATAAATGACAAACCCCCAAATGTAGCAAAACGAATGGTATCAAATACTCATAGATCTATACAACCTTAACCAAATTACAAAACACCCACAACCAAAACCCCAGAACTAATACCGAAAATTTTTAGATAAACACCTACCCCACTTATCACCACACCAACAAAAAATGAATTAGAATATAATAAACTCCCTTTAACAAACCAAGAAACCACACTACATTAACAACTCAAACTAACAAACCCCAGTCCCAGAATGGATATACATCAGAAAAAATATTACAGCATTTAACAACATTCTTAATCCCACAAACCTAACCACAATGTTCAATCTCGCCATTCAAAACACAGCACATTCCCTACAGAGACCTACAAGCATCATAGTAACAATCACACCACAAGACCGACAAAGAACAGTCAACAACAAAGAAGAAATTAAACAGACCAATTTCACTCCTCAACACATCATATAAAATTTATGCCAATGCATTGCACACAGACTGGACCCCTAATTACACCAATCTAATTAACCCAGACCAGACAGATTTACATACATGGCAGACAAGTCCTGACAAACACCAGAAGAATATTTAATTTAATACATTCATAGAAAACTTCAATTCCATCGCGACCTGGTGTCCGATAGACGCAGAGACAGGCATTTGATAGGGTAAACTAGGATATATCTAGGAAAAACCAATATTTTGGATTCGCAGCGTAATATCCAGGCAATTATGGCTCATACTCAACGCCAACAGCAAGTTGTACTAGGTTCCCGGGGCTGCTATCCAATACGTTCGCGGATCACAAATGGCAACATAGAAGGGCCTGGCCCGTTGGTCGAACCAAACCACTTCCTGTTTGTATTATCCATTTCAAACCCCATGGCCCAGAAACAATCAGAACTAACACCAACTCACAACAGGAATAAAAGAAAAAAAATAGAGACTATCACCCCAAATACTACTATTTGGCAGACGCATAAAATTTCTAAAAACATAACAAACCCAGAGACCTTCATTAAGGTCGTTAAAACAATATTCTCAGACGTTACACTATCCCTCCCATGCAATCAATGAAACTAATCATCATCATAGGTTATAAACCTAAACCCACAAACCATAACCAATTACAAAAACTTACAATTTTCAATGTGTAAAAGGATAACAATAAACTATTTGGGATAAATTAATTCATATATCCCATCTAACAACTTGCTACCGAGATATATACCCTATTTACAGAAGTTACTCTCAAAATGAACGCATGGGATAACCAGTATCTCCTCTTAATCGGGAGAATCCTCTTGCCTTAAATGCTAATTCCCCCCAATTAAAAATCTTTTCCTCTTTAGGACTATCCCAATAGCTCTCCCTAACAAATTTTTCAAACTACCGATAGACTAATCGCCAACTTTTCATCCTGGAACAACAAAAACAATAGAATTAAAATTCACATCTTACCAAAACCAAAACCACAGAGGTCTAGACACACCAAGTATGAAAAAGATTACTATGATTTCAAGCTGTAATTGGTACATCCCATGAAACAGTGGTGGCAAAAACACCACGGAATGTAACCCTGGCTTCCGCTGGAAACAATCTAATCCCCGAAAAACATCACTCACTAAGAGCGCTGATGGGCTCAGTATGTTCAACAAAAAACACCTAAACTACCATAGAAGATAATGAACACAGCTTCTCGTGGGTAGGAAAATAACTATCAAACAACACACATACCAAAAATATCCTAAGTTACACCTCCTATCTAGATTATAGATTTATGAAGAAATTATCAGACCTTTTTTTTCCTTGGAAAGCTGGAAAATAGAGCAAAAGCTTAAAAATCAAAGATATATATATTGAAAAAGAAATTTAACATACAACCCAACTTGCAATAAAATACGCATTCCCATCTAAATGAATCCCGATACAACCAAATAGCACACACACTTTAATCAACGACCAACTTTAAGAAGTCAAACACACATCAACTTTAGACACTGACCAACAAACTTTAATCCCTAGGCTACAAAAAACAACAAAGGAAATCACGCAATCTACAACACTAAATCACAAAAATATAATGACCACCACCCACTCATCCTTAAATGGCAAAATGTTTGAACAAAAGAATTTCTCGGTGGAACAATGGGAACAAAGCCATGTCAATACCATTCTCTCACGCACCAAATGTGCACAACCACTGGGAAATGTGCAGGAAACAAAACACAATATACGAAGATACCTCACAACCCTCACTAATAGCTAATATAGATTTAAACACAGATAACCATGCTGGAGAAACTGTGGCGGCAAGGGCACACTACTCATCTAATGTGGTCCTGTCCCAACATAATAAACTATGGAAGAAAGTATTTCTTATCTCCCAAGGAAGTTAAAATACCCAGTTATAGCGTCACCCAAAAACTGCCCTCCTGAATAATAAACAATTGGAAGCCACAGCACTTTCCGGCCTAGAACCAATAATTTTCCTGCGATGCTCGCCACCCAGAATCTCTATCAGCACTAAATGGAAATCTTGATATAACCCCAACAATGAAATAAATTAGACAGAATCGAAAGAAACAAAAAATTATAAGAAATATTTACCTACACTAATGGAACCCACCATAACGTTCTAATCAGAGGTGGAACATGGAAAAATATAAAGAATATATACAAGATATGTGCCTATTGTATGTGTGTAAATATAGATATATGTTTATGCAGGGAGTAATTACAATAACACAGAGGATCGCCCATCTCTCTCCCAGTTATGTCTCTGGTCATAATTGTGGCTATGAAGAAGAATAAATATAAATACCGATGCGCAATACACTATTGCATAACACACTATATACCCAAAATGATACAAATTCATTTTATGTTCAATTTTAATTTTATATTATCAATGTTAATCTTATATTTAACCAAATAAAAATCAATGCATTTATACAAAAAAAAAAATAAAAAAATAATAAAAAAAACACCTCCTGTGTACTATTCACACACCCAGGAAATATATCATAAAGTTGAATATAGGCTGGTGATATACCGGGTATAATCAACACACTTAATCCCTCATACATCGAAAATTATTATAGAACCCTCCAACATTCCCTTAATAAGGTGCACTGATGAGAAATGCATTGCACAGAGCTGTGCTAAGATCGAGATTCACTTCACTATCCCCTCCCCATAAACTTTCTTCCCACATGTGGTTTCTATAAAAACCACTCTTCCTACCCTCCAACATTCCCTTTAATAACGGTCACTGCTGAGAATGCATTGCCAGAACTGTGCTAAGATCAAGTCACTTCATCACTAATCCTCCCCCTACGTTTCTGGCACCATGTGGTTTATATAAAAACACACTTTCCTACCCTCCAAACATTCCCCTTTAGAGCATACACTTTCCACTAAATCATTCTGCCTGCTGACGAGGGAGAGCTAGAGACCTTAACACACTATGGGCCATATTTATTTGTGCTATGTTTAGGATCGTGAATTTATGAGCGCTCTCTGGGAAATCTTTGTAAATGTACAATAGCCTCTGTAATCTACACGACCACCCATAGAATAATCATCCGGTAGTTTTAAATTACTGCATGTATATGTATACTACTGGCCACTGTTGTACAATCACAAACCCATCGGTACCATAGCAAGTTTTAATAAACAATACTTTGCAGGTGAAACATAAACAAAGACCCCGTCGTCTGTAAGTTGGAATAGTGCAGGTTATTACCAAACATTGTGCTAACATGTTTCTGACCCCATGTCCTTCCTCAAGTGCTTGATTGGGTCTGTGGAAAGCCGTGGTGAGACAAGACATTATTTCAGATTCCGGACACACCCTAGATACCCGCACCCTATATACATCACACACACACGCTACTAGGAAAGGGTTAATCCAAGCTGCACCACCAATTTGAATATTGATGATGTAAATATATTCCTACATCATAGGGGTTAAGAGGTGGGAGTAGGAAATCAACAGGTGCTGAAAGGAATTAAGGTGAAAGTACGGCAGCAAGAGAAATGTCACTAGCTTCATATTGGGGAACAAACATAACCTAAATGAGGGCTCCCATAGAGGTACAGAAAAGGCCCCTGAGTGTAACCTTCATGGAGAAGATGGGAGGAAAGCCTACTTTCATGAACAGTACACGTTCTCACTGTAATAAACTTTGATTTTTTGGGTTTAGTTCACTTAATAGTTATATCCTTAAGTCTAAATGCAACAATGCGCCAGTACATGGATAAATGTTAGCAAATTTTAGAACGATGTAGAATACACTTCAAATAGTAGAAAGGACTTCTAACTACCGCGCACATTCGGATCACAGAGGCGTGATCTGTACATGGAGGGTCGTGAGGTCACAGTAAAGCACTTCGAACTAAGTTCAAGTACCAAGTGGCTACAAATGTGCTATCGAGTGAGCGAGTCAACCATACTATTTAATTTGGTTTTCCTCCAGTGTGGACCTAGCGAGGGGTTCGGGGCAAGTGACACGCCGAACCCACCCACAAGGAGCGTGAATTCACGTATACCCAGACTGATAAATTGTCTTCAAGTGGAATTTTACTGCATATAAAAGTTTTTGATATCAGCACGGCTTGGGGCTTGAAGCTCTGAGAACCTCAAGACCATATAATAACGCCATTATATTTTTGAAGTGATATCTGAAGACCTAAGGTCACCTAAGGTATACTGCATATTCCAACAATAATGGTACCCCCAGGGGGCACCATCTAACACATAACTATTTAGAATAATCATATACTATAAAAACCTCATGGGCCATATTCAAAATAACGTGCCTTTATATTGTTTTAGATTACTGTATTTTTATAAGGGTTATGATCAGTCGCAATTTAACATGTGAGCTTGTTTTCTAAACTTGAATAACACTGTGTGCCTAATTCCTACCTGGAGTTTATTTCCTAGAAAATGAGATTTTGTGTCAATTCAGGTCCTAAATAAATTATGTAAACATTGTGGTATAACTATACAGCGAATAGTCCGGCACTAGAGGTCAATATGGCAATATCTCCAACACGACAGTGTTTTTCCCTTTGGTGCTCGAGAGATAGGCCCGGGATCATTTGTGATTCCCCACTGCAGACACCAGCATGCTGAATGTGAATGTCTTGGCCTCATACAACTGTCCGGTAAGGTCCGCGCTAAAAATGCTAAAACAAAACTACACTGCCAGAAGCCCCATTAACCAATAACTGAGTAAAAGGCAATAGCTGCCCTATTGCACTGATGATGATTGTTTTCCAAGTGAAGTGTGAATGTCTCTATCCTAAAGGGAGGAGAAATGTACACCAAGTAATACATATTATAGTTGATGGATGAACAGATCAGACTATACAGAATTGGAACAGTTTTGATCCCACCATTTCCTCATGACACCCCCCTCCCAGGCTTGGGTGGCTTTGAATGCATGTAAACCACTGATAGTCCTTGCCAGTATAGAAGATACAGCTATGGAGAAGTGATTCCAAAAGTGATTATACGTAACTGCAGGTATATCCACAGGGTGACCAATGGAACGAAACACACTGGAGAAGCCAGCTGATGGGACAGGAGGAGGAAGCTTGAGGTTCCATTATTGGCTCTCACAATGGGGGTGTTCCGATATGTAATGAAAAAAACCCCCATACCATCTAGTAATTAGGAGAAATAGTATTGATGCAGATGTTAAAATACTGGATTTCATCATAATGTAGGAATTAGAAAGTGTTTCTTCTTAGCTACCACTGGTTTCCTTTTATCATTTAGGAGGCCCTTCCTTTGTCTGGGCATCTAATGCAGTTTCATGTCTGTAAGGATAAGAAAAAAATAAAAATACGCAATACAGAATCTGAAGGAAATAAAACTCAATAACCTCAATACATTTTTTAAAAGTATTTTAATGTTAATTTAGGGATTTTATTAACTCATCTAACAACTGTGGGAAAAATTCTGCTATTCTACATCTCACTGGTTTAAATATTATTGGTCCGGCACATTAAAACCGTAGCAATTTAGCCGCAATCAAGTAAAGTTTCAATCGTTTGGATGGATTTGCTAGGGGATCAAAGGAACCTAGTACCAACCAATTCCCTTTAACTCAGTACAGTCAGACCTCTAGTCCGGGGTACAGAGCTTGGTTTTGGGCACACAGGATAATTTATGAAAAAAGAATATATAAAAATAATATTATAAACATTTTAATAAAAAAAAAACAGGAAAAACAGCGAACCAAATGCTCCACAAAAATATTAAAATTATGAAGTACATTTTGAATATATTAATAATTATTCCTTAATTCATCATTGTTAAATTTTTCAATATTTTGTATTGTAATTTTTTTGCTACCACCCTCCTCCTTAGTTAAAAAAATAAAACAAAAAGTGGGTGTGTGTGTGTGTGTGTGGGTGTGGTGTGTGTGGGGGGGGGGGGGGGGTTTCCACCCCCCAAAATTAGAAAATCAAGCCCCCTACCAGTAAACATTGGAGATCTCTCCCTCTGAACATGGGACACAATCATACAGCCGCAGGACTGGACTCCAGGTTCTTTGAGTTTTTCCTGAACCCTGGAAGACAATATCTGTACATCTCCCTTTAGGAATCTAGATATAACAGAAATAGTTTCCTTTGTTTATAATTGTCGCGAACCTCCAGGCTGCGACGCCCTCCACCATCAGCTACCGGAAAAACCCACTCCAGTAACCGACAGGTGGATGGACAATCGGACCCGGTGGGGTTAGTAAACAACAATATATTACAACAGTTTAATATTAATTAATTCAATATTACTCTCTCCACCACATTCCGAGAAAACATCGAATGACCTGTTTACATATATCAATGGGGTATCCGCATCCCTTACTTCTAACAACCTGTAAGAAAATTGGTTATTCACCCCTATATTCTATACACATTTATCAGTATCTCTATAATACCGACAACAATACTTCCCTATGTAAGCGTACTTCGAAGACCAGGTTTGTTTTGGGATATACTCAGAATAGGACAATAGCCTATAATGAGTTTATATAATTTATTAAAAGTTGTTTAAAATAGTGCAATAAAATATATAAAGAAAAACTAAGTAATTTACTGAACATCAAACGGTAACACACAGGTGAGGATAAAAAAATGGGTAAACGAATGAAATAGGTAATTGCATCTGAAATGGGGTCCGTTGAGCTGGTCCGAGAACTTGTAATCCGTTATGGAAAAGTCCCAAATATTTCTGCTGTAGCATATGGTCCGTCCTGTTGGCTGGATGTTATGGAAGATCTTATGACGAACTCCTGAGCTAGCCCCGGCTCCCAATTTGATCCTTTGTTAGAAAATGGAGCGGTCCTATCTCTCCATATGGGGTGAAGTGGGTCTTCTTCTGCCCCCAAAACTGGTTGGTTACTATTTTTGGAGGAATTTTAAATCTCCAATTCCCCTCAGTCCAGAATCTTGTGACCCATACAGGTCACCTTCAAAATAATAGCATGATCATCATACTAATTTTGCCCAACAGAATGAGACCAAAAATTACATATCTTGGGGATAGTAGGCCTAAGAGGATAAGATTCCAAGTTTGGTTTCGGGCTATCATATTAAATGTCAGGTATCAATAAATGCAGACTTAATTACTGGATAAACTGATTGTCTTTTATGAAAACAGGAACCAATTCTACAATCCCATTAAATTATTAAGGAATATAATTACTTTTGATCTGCCTTGGGTCTGCCAAATGTCCACAGAAGATTTCCCTGCGATCTGGTGCCTACTAGCTTGTAACAAGTGGTACTGTATATTACGTGACTTCACACCTTGCCCTTTTGAAGTCAGACTCTTTGCTAGGTCGGCTAACACCAAATGGGAATTGCTTTGGAAAGGAAGCAGAGCTTACAACTGAACCTGAATTACGCAAACCCTCTGATTTACCCTACAGGAAACAATGTGGAGCTGCCAAAATACTCTGGAACCAGCCCGAATAAGGTGAAATAATAGAAAATTAGGAGTGTCAATTTCAGACATTGTGTATGGGGTTTTACATTGCACTCCTGTTCGTCACAATCATATTATTGATATAACTGAAAAGGGAAAGAGTGTGGAATCATTAATAGATCCCTTACAGTGTATATAAAGGAGTATTTTCTCCTTACATGTATATATGAGGGATAATGTACCCCTTACAGTGTCTATATAAGGTAATGTTCCCTACAGTGTAATATTAGGGATAATGATTCCCCCTTACAGTGTACTTATAGGGAGAATGGTGCCCCTACAGTGTATATATAAGGGATATGTTTCCCCTTAAAGGGTAATATATGAGGGATAATGCGCCCCTACAGTGTAATATATAAGGGATACTGTGCCCTTACAGTGTACTATATAAGGATAATGTTCCCCTTACCGTGTAATATATAAGGGATAATGTTCCCCTTACAGTGTAATTATACGGGATAGGTTCCCCTTACAGTGTAATATCTAAGTGATTATGCGCCCTTAAGTGGAATTATAAGGGATAATCTGCTTCTTACAGTGTAATATATAGGGATAGTGTCCCCTTACAGTATAATATATAGAGGGATGATGTTTCCCCTTACGTGTAATATATAAGGGAAATGTTCCCCTTACATTGTAATCTAATAAGGGATAATGTTTCCACTTACAGTGTAATAATAATAGGAATACTGTGCCCATTACGTGTAATAATATAAGGGAATAATGTTTCCACCTATGTGTAATATCATGAGGGATAATGTGCCCCTTACAGTGTAACTATAGAAGGATCATGTTCCCCTTACATGTAATATATAGGGATAATGCTCCCCTTCACAGTTGGTAATATAAGGGATAATTTCCCCTTACAGTTAATATATAAGGGATAATTTCCCCTTAACAGTGTAAATTAAAGGGATCTGATGCCCCTTACGTGTATATAATAAGGTATAATGGCCCCTTACAGTGTAATATATAAGGGATTAATGCTCTCCTTAAGTATAATATATAAGGGATAATGTTCCCCTTACAAGTGTAATATATAGGTATTAATGTTTTCCCCTTACAGTGTAATATATAAGGGATAATGCTCCCTTACAATGTAATATATAAGGGATAATGCGGCCCTTACAGTGTAAGTATCAGGGAAATGTTCCCCTTACAGTGTAATATATAAGGGATAAATGTTCCCCTTACAGTGTATAATAATAAGCGGATAATGCGGCCGCTTACAGTGTAAATATATTAGGGATAATGCTTCCCTTACAAGTGTAATATATAAGGATAATGTTTCCCTACAAGTGTAAATATCAGGTATATGTTCTCCTTACCTTGTAATATATAAGGGATATGTTCCCTTACATGTATATATAAGGGAAATCTCCCCTTTACAGGGTAATTTAAGGATAATTCGCCCCTTAGCAGTGTAATATATAAGGGATAATGTTCCCCTTACAGTGTAATATATCAGGTATAATGTTCCCCTTCAGTGTATAATAAGGGTAATGGCGGCCCTTACAGTGTAATATATTGGGATACTGCTCCCCTTACAGTGTAATATAAAGGGATTAATATCTGTTTGATTCAATTCGATCAACTGGACTTGAAATTTATTCTTGAAGATGTACGTTTCGCTAGTCATCCGACTGGCTTGTCTCATTCAGAATTGAGAAAGCCAGTCGGGATGACTAGCGAAACTCTTCAAGAACTACATTTCAATCCAGTTTGATCTATTGATACAACAGATATACCATGACCTGGATGAATGAGAACCTCAACAAGCATATATGGATAATGTTCCCCTTAATGTAATATAAAAGGGATAATGTTCCCCTTACAGTGTAATATAAAGGGAAAAGATGCGCCCCTACAGTGTATATATAAAGGATAATGTTTCCACTTACAGTGTAATATCTAAGGGAATAATGTCCCCTTACAGTGTATTATATAAGGGATGATGTGTCCCCTTACAGTGTAATATATAATGGATAATGTTCCCCTTACAGTGGAATATATAAGGGATTGTTCTCCTTACGTGTAATAGATAAAGGGATAATGTTCCCCTTACAGTGTAAGATATAAGGGAAAAAAAAATAATGTTTCCCCTACGTTAATATATAATGGATGATGTTCCCCTTACATTGTAATATAAAGGGATGATTTCCCCCTACAAGTGGTAATATATAAGGGATATGTGGCCCCTTACAGTGTAATATATAACGGGATAATGTTCCCCTTACAGTTAATATATAAGGGAAATGTTTCTCCTTACATTGTATTATAATGGATACTGTCCCCTTCAGTGTAATATATAAGGGTAATGTTCCCCTTACAGTGTAATATATAAGGGATAATGGTCCCCTTACGTGTAATATATAAGGGATCATCCCCCCTTACAGTGTATATTATAAGGGATAATGCGCCCCTTACAGTGTAATTATAAGGATAATGTTCCCTTAAAGTGTAATATATAAGGGATATGTTCCCCATACAGTGTAATATATAGGATAATGTTCCCCATACAGTGTAATATATAAGGGATAATGTCCCCTTCAGTGTAATATATAGGGATAATGTTTCCCCTTCCAGTGTAATATATAGGATATGTTCCCCCATACAGTGTAATATATAAGGATAAATGTTCCCCTACAGTGTAATATATAAGAGATAATGTTCCCTTACAATTTAATAATATAAGGGATATGTTCCCCTTACTGTATATATAGGAATAATGTGCCCCCCTTAGTGTAATATATAGTGATAATGTTCCCCTTACAGTGTATATATAAGGGATATGCGGCCTACCGTGTACTATATAAGGATAATGTGCCCCCTTACAGTTTAATATATAGGATAATATCTGTTGTATCAATTAGATCAACTGGACTTTAGAATGTATTTCTAAGACGTTTCGCTAGTCATCCACTGCTTTCTCAATTCAGAATTGAGAAAGCCAGTCTGATGACTAGCGAAACGTCTTCAAGAACTACATTTCAAGTCCAGTTGATCTAATTGAATAGCAACAGATATACCATGACTGGATGAAGAAGAACCATTCACAAGCATATAAGGGATCATGTTCCCTCTTACAGTGTAATATATAATGATAATGTCCCCCACCAGTGTAATTATAAGGGATAATGTTTTCCCCTTACAGTGTAATATTAGGGGATAATGTTCCCCTTACAGTGCAATATATAAGGGAAAATGTTCTCCTTACAGTGTATAAAAGGGATACTGTTCCCCTTACAGTGTAATATATAAGGGAAAAGCGCCCTTACAGTGTAAATATATAAATGGATATGTTCCCCTTACAGTGTAATATATAAGGGATAATGTTTCCCTTACAGTGTAATAATAAGGGATGATGTTCCCCTTACTAGTGTATATATAGGGATATTTCCCCTTACATGTAATATTAAGGGATGAATGTTCTCCTTACAGTGTAATAAGGGATAATACACCCCTTACAGTGTAATATATAAGGGATAATGTTCCCCTTACAGTGTAATATATGAGGGATAATGTGCCCCTTACAGTGTAATATATAAGGGATAATACACCCCTTACAGTGTAATATATAAGGGATAAAGTTCCCCTTACAGTGTAATATATAAGGGATAATGTTCCCCTTACAGTGTAATATATAAGGGATAATGTTCCCCTTACAGTGTAATATATAAGGGATAATGTGCCCCTTACAGTGTAATATATAAGGGATAATGTTCCCCTTACAGTGTAATAGTAATCTATAAGGGATAATGCTCCCCTTACAGTGTAATATATAAGGGATAATGTTCCCCTTACAGTGTAATATATAAGGGATAATGCGCCCCTTACAGTGTAATATATAAGGGATAATGCTCCCCTTACAGTGTAATATATAGTAAATAATGTACCCCCTAATGTAAATTAGAAGGATATTAGAAATCACAAGGAGTTCCATAACCATGTAAAATATATTTTATAAAGGCGCACAAAACTCTGAAGTAGGGTTTCTCAAAGGGTGTGCTGGGATAACTTGAAATAGACAGAAGTGTGCCTCAGAATTTTGATATTGAAACTATATTCATCAGTATAACTTTCATTTTTGTCATTCTGTATTCTAAAAATATATATTATGATACAATTTCAACATTCAAAATAATGTAATTTTTACACTACAATTTACATTGTAAAGTGCATAAAATATGGTTGATTACAACTTTAAAGAGGATCTACAGTGGGAAAATGAACTTTTTTTTCTTTCTTTCCATGTGTTCTATAATTCCCCCCAACCCCCAGAGTGTCGTTATTTTCTTGAGTTTCCCTCTCTGTCCTGAGATACACAAATTAGAAGAAGACATGATTGCATTCCTCTACTCCTACTTGGACTGTCAATCAAATCCCTGTGATGTCACCCTCTTCCCTGCTCAAGTCCCTCCCTCCTCCCTGCTCTGTAACAAACATAGAGATAAGAGCATTAGCAGGGGGAGAGAGGTAGCTTTGATGGCAGAAATAAGGCTGCACTTGACGGTGACCCCCCTTCTTAATAGCTTTCACTGTTTGATGATGGGTCACAAAGAGACAGATCTTATTGCAGCAGGACACAGAGAGATCCATGTCTCCAGAACAGCTTACTTTCTATTGGCCACTGTGTGTGGGTGTGTTTTTCAGGATGTTGAACTTTTAACTCCTGCTGCACATGATTAGCTTGTCGGGTAGCCGGAGTTGAGACATGAAGAAGGTAACAGAGGGGAGGGGCAAGGGGGAGTGCTGCAGAGAGATCTGACACCATGGAAAATCAGAGTCACTGACAGAGGTAGAAGAAAGGCAGCACAGAGTACATGAATTTAACTTTGCAATGGGGCAAAGTGTTTTTTTTTTCACTATAGATGTCCTTTATATCCAACATTAAGAATTTAGGTGTGCCTCAACAAATTTGCATTGCTAAGTTTGTAACCAGATAGCTGCTGGTCTGGGCTCAACGCTGCCCCTTTAATGAGGCTGCATGAGGAAGAACCATTTATAGGAGCAGCAGACTTAGGCCATATATATTTTTTTTGTGTGCGCAACTTCAATTTAAGTGGGATGGGGCCATGGGGGGATGGTTTACTTTATTTAAGTGGGATGGGACCATGGGGGAAATCAGGGCCATTTTTAGGCATAAGCCACCTAAGCAAAGTGCTAGGGTATAAACCAGGGCACACAGTGTTCTCTCTAGCATCTCCCTGTCAGCTTTTACTTTCAGTTTCAGACCTGCTCTCCTTGTTCTGCTGTAATTTGTAACATTGTATTTAGTACAGGACATGAACTCCACACACTCTATTTAGAAACAAATGTTACAAATGAACTGAAGGTGAAGGAAGGAGGGCGAAGGAACAGTTCTGAAATGCCATGTAAAAGCTGCTGCAGACTTTATAACAGTGGCCCCTGTGATTAGCAGCCATGAGATCCCCATCTCTGACTCTTTCTTCCTTCCACCCAACTCTCCAATTAAAACTTAGAGTTGGCGGGGAGTGAACAATTCAATGGAGGAGACATGGAAAGCAGGTAGATACTGTATATCATGTCAATGCTGGCAGGTGAAAGGGTTAAAGGTAATACTCTTGGTACTGAAAATATTAATAGCAGTACTCTAGTAAAGTGCTAGCACTAAGGGTTTAATGGCAATACTCTAGGTCAGTGCTGGCACTGAAATTACTAGTAGGAAAGTGTACTGAAGGGTTAAATGTAATACTCTGCTGGCACTGAAGGGTTAATTGTAATACTCTGGGGAAGTGCTGGCACTAAAAATGGTAATGCCAATACTCTTGGAGGGATAGGCCACACTACTGCACTTATAAGTGCGACGGGATTGCGTTCTGATCATGCTGGAGCACCAAAAGGGCTAGAAACGGCCCCCGGGGGGAATGATTTACTTTATTTAAATGGGATGGGGCCATGGGGGGTTGATTTAATTTATTTAAGTGGGATAGGGCCTTGGGGGGGGATGATTTACTTTATTTACGTGGGATGGTCCAACCCACTTCTGGGCAAAGCCACACCCATGGTCAGACAAAACCACACCCACTTTCGGACAAAGCCACACCCACTTCCGGTGGCGATACACATGTATATGATTTTCAGCACTTGAATAAATTATTGTTTCAAAGCACTTTTGAGTGTGCCTCCCTTCAAACATATATTCTGCCGGAAAGTCTTACCTTTATGCAATCCCACAATGCAATACCAGACGTAATGTTGTTTCTCTCTATTATTGTATCACAGGATCGTGCAAAGGTAAGTAGCACAATCCGCATATATTTAATCTCCCTGTAAGTGATTTATACGACTGCACCTCCCCTTATAAATATAAGGATATTACACCACCGAGGAGTTCCCTGACCATATAAAATGTTCAGGGCAGTTTTTTTTATTTCTTTCCAACCCCCAAACCCCCCCCCCCTTTTTTTTTTTTTTTTTTTTATTTAATTGCATTTTATGTGTTTAAAAAATGCATTAAATGTCTTTTAAGAAATCAGTAAATGAAACATACCAGCCCAGCAGCTTTCTGGTTAAAAATAACTTTGAAGAGCAGCGGAAAGACATTCAATCATTCAATAAGTAAAAAGACAGAAATCAGCATCCAGGCTGTCCTGTCAGCAAAGTTGAACACAGTGCACATGCCGATGAGTTCAGACATGCACACTATGTTCAACTTCTGTTAACCGGATCTGCTGTTCTGTTTGTTCACATAGCGAATAACAACCTTTTAACTGCTGGTGAGAGGGACAGGTCTAGAATGGGAGGTGCTGTGGAATATAAGATTTTAGACACTTAGCTACGTAGCTAAGTGACTTTTCATGAGGAAATATTCCACTGCACTTCCCATTCTAATTTGGAGCACTTGTATAATAGCAGTTTATTACATGAATTGTTTCACCCAGCTGCATTCTTTTTTAGCTAAACTTGTTTCTTTCTGGCATATTCCTGAGATGTTTGAATAAACCCAGAAAAATGTCTGGCCCAGTTAATTTCTGAACACAAATGAGAGTCAGAATGGGGTAAATCGTAATGTTTTCACAGTAAATGAACATAACTAGCTATTCAGAAAGTTCTGTCATCTACCTAAATTAATGCAAACCACTGTCTGCTTTTTTTTCCTCTTTAATATGTAAAGTCAACTTTGGTTAGGCCACCCTGGCAAATTAGAGTTTCCCGACGGTACCACACATATGTTTCTGCAGTACTTACTGTACATTACCAAATATTTCTCTTCCTGTAACTAGAGTCATGCAACTTGATGAGGAGTTATGGACAAGTAAATCAGGGCCACCTAGGCAAAGTGCTAGGGCACTTGCGTATGCGATTGCTCATACGTTTCTGTTTTGGTAACGCATGTGTTCACCATTTTTGGTGCATTAACACATGCGTTTCCATAACGGAAAACGGCAAAATTGCATGCACAAAACGCACAAGAATCGCGCACACAATCACATGCGATAACGCACACGGTTACGTGCGCGATTCTGGCGCATTGCAGTGTGGCCTCAGCCTTAGTTGCTTTTTGTACATGATGATCGTTTTGCTATTGGTAACTATGGTGTTAAATATTTTGCCCAAGAGAGACAGAATCAGAACAGTTGCAGCGGGATCATCTTTTTGCACACCGCTGCAACCACCATTATTCGTAAAGTCTTAAAGCCTCGGTACAACCAATGCAAAGTGTTGAATATAATAGCCCAAAGTGTCTCTCAATAGTTTCCCATATGAAAAGAACCTACCGTACAGTATATACTTGAGGGGTTACTGTTTGGGATTTACTCTACATTTAAAAGGAAACTCAAAACAATACAGAATCAGGAGGATGATATCTATTGTAAGATTGCCTTCTGATTTTGTATGGTTTTGAGGCTTTAGTGGACCTTTAAATGGACAGCAGAATTCCCATACAGTAATAGCCAAATCCAGTATGGCTATTACTGTATGGGACTACTGTATGGGAATTCTGCTGTCCATTTAAAGGGCAACTAAAGCCTCAAAACAATACAGAATCAGAAGGCAGTAGTGGTCATATTTTCTACTCTCGGTTTACCACTTTTACTCTTTTTTTCCGGTAAAATTGGGTACCTCGGTTTACACTCGAGTTGTTTTTTTGTTTTTTTTTTACAGTTCATTGCCCCTTTAAGAAGGGAATCATAGCAACTGCACTGGTTTCACCAAAAGTCACCAGCCCTTAGCTAACACCAGAAGAAGACTAAGAAATAGAAAGAAGTAATTTTGATTTTTAAGCCAAATTAATTATTTATGCAAAAACAAGATTTCCCTACCTTACATAATTACCTCATATCAGTGCCTGAAACTGCTTTAACTGGTCTTTGACACAAGTAATAGTGAACTTCTTCCAGCTTTCAATTAAATAGGACATATGCGATATACAGGCCTTTTAGCCAGGTACAGGCACAGTCCTCAAAAGCACGAAAGGCACACTCTGACTTCTTGCCTCAGTTAAGGCAGTACACAGTAGGCATTTCTATTCAGTTGGACAGAACCATTTCAACCATACAGCTAGCAAAATATATGTATACAAAATGCAAATACACTTAGGAAATGTAAATAACTGATGTTTTTCTAATATCTGAGTTAGCTTTTAAATGAATAAAGGGTTATGGTTGAAAGAAAAGCTTGTGAACTATTTTCAGTCTTAACCTTTATCTATGTAGTATCATGTAGTTTACATTAAAAGTTGTGTAATATCATAAATGCATGCTTACCTTGACTGAAGATGTATTCTCATATATTATTATTATTTAATGTCATTATTTTGCCCTTTCAGTTTCTCACAATGATATAAGGGATAATGTTCCCCTCACAGTGTAATATATAAGAGATAATACGCCCCTTACTGTGTAATATATAAGGGATAATGTTCCCCTTACAGTGTAATATATAAGGGATAATGTTCCCCTCACAGTGTAATATATAAGAGATAATACGCCCCTTACTGTGTAATATAAGGATATAAAGTAATAGAGGAGTTCCTTGACCATATACAGTACGAGGCCCCAGGCCGAGTGCTTTTACACAGGGCAGGGAACTCCGAGCAGACTTTATAAACCTCATACTACATTGTATTGGGGCATATTATTTCTTATAATATAGAAGTATGCTTGTGAAGGTTCTCATTCATCCAGGTCATGGTATATCTGTTGTATTCAATTAGATCAACTGGACTTGAAATGTAGTTGAAATGTAGTTGAAACGTCTTCAAGAACTACATTTCAAGTCCAGTTGATCTAATTGAATACAACAGATATATAATATAGAAGGTTTCATTTTTTTAAATAATAAAAGGTGTTTTGGGCCATTTTTTATTTAAATAATTATCCCCCCCATCATAATGGTTTAAATACAGGCTCTCAACCTTAACAATAAAGGATTTTAGTTACTTCCACATAAAAAAGCTACAACACGTCACAGCCGCTGCCTTACTCCGGAGTGATTCAATCTGCATTCGTTTTCTTTCAGAGACTTTATCTGTTGGGTTCATAGTTCAAAGGATTTCTTACCTATGACTCATAGATAAGACAGGCAGGTCTCCCGGGCAGCAGCTGCTTATTGTCCAATGGGCATGCTGATTCAATAAATATAAAGACTGCATATATATAAAGACCCGAGTGCTGTATGTACTACGGACTGTATTGAGTGGGAGTAATACAGTGAAACTCCCTGCTATACCTGCACTGGGTGCATGTTCAATTGTGGAGTGCTGCTGATATTGAATGTATATATATATATATATATATATATATATATATATATATATATATATTCCAAAAGGATGCAGCACCAGCTAACAATCAGGGATTTCGTGCATTGTTGTAAATACAAGCGTATCCACACATTTTTCTCCAAGAGCAGCAGCACAAAACAAGTGCTTTTATTTCCTATATATAAATCTTCCACCATGTCCATGATACAACAAAGTTTCGGGGGAAAGCCCCTTTCTCAAGCCTTTGAACAATGGTATCAATCAGTTACAGTAAATTGCTACAAACAAATAAAAAATGGTTACAAAGAGTTGAAAACAAAGCAGAATACACAGTGACATCCAGTGGCCGACTGGGTAAGTACATTCAACACCATTATACAATATATGCAGTTATAGAAATCTGTAAATCATAGTCCTGATTTAATCCTTTGGGGGCTAGGGAGTCTAGGTGGTTAATCAAGTTTCACCTGTTCCAAAATGATAAATTTAAACTGCTTTGTGCCCCATTTCCCCATAATGTTTATGCACGGGGAGGAAGTATAAGTACAAGAAATAAATTTGGTAACTATACAAGGAAACCAATTCAGTAATACTGTGCACACCCTGTGCATCGCACTAGTGCATAGAATACAGAGTCTGTCGGGACCTGTCACACTACTCGGTGGAGGAGCGAGCGGTTCGGGTAAGTTCTTTACCTTCTCTCCCGGCTCCTGAAGGTTTTATTGAAGAACAGGAGGTAAGACACAGCTCCTTTACCTTCTCTCCCGGCTCCTGAAGGTTTTATTGAAGAAAGGGAGGTAAGACACAGCTCCTTTACCTTCTCTCCCGGCTCCTGCAGGTTTTTATTGAAGAACAGAAGGTAGACACAGCTCCTGTTCCACCTCCCGTTTCTTTTTATAAAACTGAATGCGAAAACCAGATGCAAGACAACCATATGAGAGTAGCACATCAAAAAGCTTCTAATTATGACCATGGCCAGCATGACCTATTAAAATCATGAAAAACAATTATAATTCATTTTTTACTGGGGTTTTTTCCAGGTTAAAAGTTTTTGCAGCAATAAAATGAGGCGACATGGTGAAAATCTACTATTACTCCTGGTCATCTGCTCCTAGTACAGAAACATGGTATCATATACTGTATATCTATAATGGACCACACAGATAGACAGATAGTCTGATACCACCCTGTATTATAGGTACCTGCATTCCCCACGGTGTATAGTTCTGTGTCCCATATAAGGTACAAGGACACTAGGGTGGTAGTTATACAGGGAACACTGGGTACCACTCAATGTATTATAAGGGATAATTGTCTCTCCTCTGTTAAATTATAAGGTATTAGAACGTCAACGAGGATTTCTGTGTCTGTATAAAAGTACAAGACACAGACTGATTTATACATGGAACCCTGGTACCACTCATGTAATTATAAGGGATATGTATCTCCTACTTTAAATTCTAAGGGTATTAGAAGTCACTGAGGAGTTCTGTGTCCCTTAAGTACAAGACCAGACTGAATTTCTACAGGAACCTCTGGTACACACTCATGTATTATAATGTGTAAGCGGTATCCCCTACTGTAAATTATAATGATATTAAAGTCACGTGAGAGGGGTCTGTTGTACCATATAAAGTTACAAGGACACAGGCCTAGTTTACAGGGAACTCTGTGTACCACGCATGTGTTTCTAAGGGGTATGTATTCCCTACTGTACTTAAAGAGAACTAAAAAAAAAAACGTCAGAAATCACTGATGTGGTCGTGTCTATATAAAAGGTACCAGGACACAGACTGAGTTTACACAGGGAACCGGTACCACTCTTTATTCTAAGATACGTCATTTATCGGCGGCCTACTAAGTAATTATATGGATATTAGAAGTCACTGAGGTAGTTATGTGTCTGACATAAAGGTACAAGACACAGAGCCTGGGTTATACAGAGGATCTAGGTACCGCCTCATGTGTTATAAGGGATAATGTAATCCTACGTAAAGGGTTAGACGATATTAGGAATGTCACATAGAGGATTTCATTTGGTCGGCATATAGAGGTAAAGCAAGTACACATGCTGTAGTCTAGCAGGAGAAAGCGGAGGTAGCAATCGGTCATGAAAATTGAAATGATAAGGGATAATGTCCCCCTACTGTAAAATTATAAGGATATTAGAAGTCACTGAGAGTTCTGTGTCCCATATAAGGTACACGGACACAAGACTGAGTTATACAGGGAACTCTGGGTACCGCTCAGTGTTTATAGGGATAAGTAATCCCCTACTGTAAATTAATAAGTCACTGGGAGTCCACGAGTCCGAGGAGTTCCTGTGTCTATATAAGGTACAAGAACAGACTGATTATACAGGGAACTCTAGATCCGCTCATAGTGTTATAAGGGGATAATGTATCCCCCTCGTAACATTATATAAGGGATATGCCCACCTTACAGTGTAATGTATGTAAATGTATAGTTTATTTATAAAGCGCCACTTTGGGGACGCAGCGCTGTAACAGTATAAATAACCATAAGTCATACAGGGGGATAATCATATATAGTTCAGTCATAAATCTATCAACTGATTATAAGAGAATGCTAAGGCTTTGACCCAGTATAGGTAATGAGGTCCCCTGCCCCGTATAGCTTCCAATCTATATAGTAACTAGTAGTTCCCATGACATAAAAGTACAAGGACATAAATATTCTTTTATTATATTGTTATGTTTTTGTTGATTGTAAAAGTTCATGGCAAAATGATTGTTACCTTTTCTAAAATTCCAATCCAATACCTGTAAACGGATAATACCCGTACCGTATTTCTATAGGCTAGCGCAAACTACCATTTCATTTCAGCACCAGTCCACATCAGTGATAAGTCAGCTGTCCTTCTAACATCAGTTTTAATCAGCCCGCACACCCACCTCCACAAGCACGTCTATGTTACCTGATGACTCCATGCCCACGTTATCGTGCTGCCAACCCATCTCCGATAGGCTCAGTTAAAGTGGTTTCAGGTGTCCCCAAAAACCCTAGGAACACCACCTGGCCAGCATTGGTGTGAAAGAAACTAATCTCAACTTGATGTTCATTCACAGGAGCTTGGTTCACAGGAATAACCTCTGGTGGCTAGGTAACTAATTCGGAAAAACAGGGACATTTGTTAAAGGGTATCTCCACTCGATTGTGAAGATTTGGAATCCGTTCTATTGAAGAACGTGAGTACAGAAGCTGTGCCTTACCTTCCGTTCTTCAATAGAACACCCAGGCCCAGGAGAAGAATGTAAGAAACTTACCCGCTCGCTGCTCCCCACCTGGCGTTATTCCCCGACGGACGATATAATGCGCAATAGAAGAAAAGGTCCGTCGGGACCCTGTCGACCTAGCGCGTGGGACGAGCGAGCGTGTAAAGTTTCTTACCTTCTCTCCTGGCTCTGTTTGTTCTATTGAAGAACGGAAGGTAAGGGCACAGCTTCCTTTACCCCCCATTCTCAATAGAACTGGATTAACAAATTCTTCAAATACGAGTGGAGAACCCTTTAATGCGAGAACATGGAATTATAAATGTTTCTTATGCAGATTCTTAGAGCAGCTGTGTGAAATATTTTGTCTGAACCGCACTAGTGAATCGGTGAACAGCCCACTCGTGAATCGGTGAACAGCCCCTAGTGGAAAGCTTTGTAAATCGTTAGCTTACTTATCACTGTGTCACATCTTCTGTATCCGCACAGGACGCCCATAGAACAACGATTTACTTGAGCAACGATCCTGGGATATTCGATGACCATTATTATGGATGTGAAGAGGAAATGGAAAAATCGCTAATAATCTATTGAATGATGAATGAAGATACATAAGAATTTTAAATCAGCTTGGGAAAAGGCAATAGATAAATGAACAAAGGTATAAAATCAAAAGTGGAGTCAACGCTCCCGGATGGATTAAGGAATTACGGGATAACTTTTTCGCCTTACACAGGTGACCATTCATGATGAGTTTAACAGAGCATCCAGAGCGTGGGAAATCCCGTGGAATAACTACCTGAACCACTTCCACTTTCAAATCCTTTCATTAGTTATCGACCCATGGCTCTGCGACTGCGGAACTAACAAAACGGTTGGTACAAGAGAACGGTGATAGAGGGGAGAAGAATGTACATTTTATGCCCCCTAGGGAAGGTAACTATATGCGCTGTTGACAATCACATCACATCCTATTATAGAGATACTGGTGATATTTTGGCGTTTGACAACGTTTACGAAATTTCAGGCTGCTACGGTGTCCAATAAGAAACCTTCACTCAGTTTAGTTTTTCAAACCGAAGTTGTTAGTCCCGGAACCGAGATGTTTACAGTAAAAAGCTTTGAACACGGCTGACTACAAAGTTACCGCTGGACAGCAATGAACAACATCAGCGATTTCAACTGCGCCTATTTGCAAGGTCAGTAAAACGTGATTACGTAAACCAATGTCTATATTGTGATTGTGCTGGGGACGTTTATAACTTATTGGTTTATTAAAATAGTTTGTGGGAATATTTTCTCGGCAGTCAGTGGCATAACTAGAATCACTGGGGCCCCCCATCAAAACTATGATGGGGCCCCTATCCATGCCCAACCACAGTGGTTTTCCTTATTTTCTGTCATAGGGAAAGAAGAAGCAGGGAGAACCTGGAGGGGCCGGGCTCCCCCCCGCGATTTTGGGGGCCGGGCCCCTGACGCCCTCCATGCAGGTCTGCCGTATAACAATACGATTATACAGTATTTATGTATATATTTATTTATATTCGCCACTTGGTGACACAGCGCTGTACCTTTAACAATACAGATTAACAGTATGTATGGTATATTTTATTTATATAGCGCTACTTCTACTTTGGGACACACGGCTGTACATTATAAACATAACAGATTAATACAGTATGTAGTATAAGTTTATTTTATATAGTCCACTTGGGGCCACAGCGCTGTACAATATAACAATACGATTTATACAGTATGTATGTAGATGTTCATTTATATTATAGCGCCACTTGGATACACAGCGCTGTACATTATAACATACAGATTATACAGTCATGTATATATATGTTTTTATTTATTAGCGCCACTTGGGTAAACCGCCGCGGTACATTCTAAGCATACGATTAACATTATGTATATGTTTATTTATATAGCGCCAACTTGGGACACAGCGCTGTCTTAATAACAATACAGATTAATACAGTATGTATGTATATGTTATTTATATAGCGTCCACTGGGGACCCGCTCTGTACTTATAACATCAGATATAAAGTATGTATGTATATGTTTATTTATCTAGAGCGCCACTTTGGGGCCACATCGCTGTAATGTAACAATCAGATTATACAGTATGTATGTATATCTTGATTTATATAGCGGCACTTGGGGACACAAAGCGCTGTACATTATATAACAATACACAGATTATACAGTATGTATGTATATTGTTTATTTCATATAGCGCCACTGAGTCACATCGCTGTACATTTAACATACAGAATTAGACAGTTTGTATGTTTATGTTATTGTATATGCCGCCACTTGGGACACAGCGCTGTCGTTATACACAATACAGATTATACAGTATGTATGTATATGTGTTTTATTTATATAGCGCACTTGGGTACTCGCTGTACATTATAACATACAGATTATACAGTATGTAATGTAGAATGTTGATTTGGTTTTTTTTTATATCGGGCCCACTTGGTACAACAGCGCTGTAACAGTATACCAATACATGATTATACATTATGTATGTATAATGTTTTTTATATAGCGCCACTTGGGGGACCATCGCTGTACATATAACAAACAGATTATACGTATGTATGTATATGTTTATTTTATAGCGCCACGTGTGGACACAGCGCTGTAATTATAACAATACAGATTATACCGTATGTTATGTATAATGTTTTATTTTATATCGCACCACTTGGATACACAGCGCTGTACATTATAACCATATCAGATTCTCCAGGTAATAATATGTATATGTTTTATTTATATAGCCCCACTTGGTGACACGCGCTGTACATTCTAACAATACAAGGATTATACAGTATGTTGTTATGTTTATTTATATAGCGCGCACCACTTGGGTAACAGCGCTGTGCATTATAACAATACAGATTATACGTATTTAGGTATATGTTTATTTATATAGCACCACTTGGTTAACACAGCGCTGTACTTTATAACAATAACGATTATACAGTATGTATGTATCTGTTTATTTTATAGCGCCACTTGGGACACAGCGCTGTATCATTAGTATAACCAGACAAGATATACAGTATGTATGTATATTTCTATGTAATGCGCCACTTGGGACACAGCGCTGTACATTATCAACAATACAGATTTATAACAGTATGTATGTATAATGTTTAGTTTATATAAGCGCCACTTGGGGACACAGCGCTGTACAGTATAAAATACAGAGTATACAGTCTGTATTTATCATGTTTTTATTTTATATAGCGCCACTTGGGGACCCGCTCTGTAACATTATAACAATACAGATATAAGTATGTATGTATATGTTTATTTTATTAGCGCCACTTGAATACCAGCGCTGTACCGTTATAACAATACAGATATACAGTATGTATGTATATGTTTATTTTATAGAGCGCCACTTGGGGACACAGCAGCTGTACATTATAACAATCAGATTATATATATGTATGTATATGTTTTTATTTATCTAGCGCTCACTTGGGACCAGCGCTGTACATTATAACATACAATTATACAGTATGTATGTTATGTTTATTATATAGCGCCACTTGGAGACACAGCGCTGTACTTCGAACATACAGATATACAGTATATATGTATAATGTTATTTATATAGCGCTACCTTGGGGACACAGCGCTGTACATTATAACAATACCGATTATACAGTATGTATGTATATGTTTATTTATATAGCGCCACTTTGGGAACAGCGCTGTCACAGTATACAATCCAGATTATACATCATGTATTAGATGTTTATTTATATAGCGTCCACTTGATACACATCGCTGTCATTATAAACATACAGATTTATACAGTATGTATGTATATGTTTATTTATAACTAGCGCCACTTGGGACACAGCGCTGTACATTATAACAATACAGATTATACAGTGTGGTATCATGTTTATTCTATACGCCCTTGGGACACAGCGCTGTACATTTAACATACGATATCCAGTATGGAATGTATGTTTATTTATATATCGCTAACTTGGGACACCTCGCTGTCATTATAACAATTCCAGATTAATACCGTATGTAATGTATATGTTTATTTATATAAGCGCTACTTGGGGACTACAGCGCTGTACATTATAACAATAACAGATTATACAGTATGTAATGTAATTTTATTTATATAGCGTCACTCTTGGGTACACATCGCTGTACATTATAACATACAGATTATACAGTATGTATGTATATGTTTATTTATATAGGTCACTTGGGTACACAGCGCGTAATTATAAACAAATACATTATAAGTATGTATTTCAATACTGTTTATTTATCTACGCTCTTGGGGACACAGCGCTGTACATTCTAAACAATCAGATTATACATATGTATGTATATGTTTATATTTATATAAGCGTCACTTGGGTACACAGCGCTGTACATTATCAATAACAGGATTATACAGTATTATGTATATGTTTTTTAATATAGCGCCACTTGGTACACAGCGCTGTACATTTAACAATACAGATTATGACACGTATTATGTATATGTTTTATTTATATAGCGCCACTTGGGGACACAGCGCTGTACATTATCAATACAGATTATACAGTATGGTAGTATATGTTTATTTTATAGGGGCCCGACTTGGTAACAGCGCTGTAACCTTATACCAATACCGATTATACAGTATTTATGTATAATTTTTATTTATATCGCGCCCCTTGGGTAACAGCGATGTACATTATAACAATACGATTATACAGTATGTCAATTATATGTTTATTTATATAACCGCCACTAGGGTACACGCGCGTACATTATAACATTCCAGCTATACGTATGTATGTATATGTTTATTTATATAGCGCCACTTGGGTCCACCGCGCTGTACCTTATAACAATACGATTATACCAGTATGTTGTATATTTTGTATATATAGCGCCACTTTGGTACACAAAGCGCCTACTACACAATACAGATTATACGTTGTATGTTATATGTTTATTTATATAAGCGCCACTTGGGTCACACAGCCTGCTACATTACACACTAAGATTATACCGTATGTATGTATATGTTTATTTATATACGCCACTTTGGTACACCGCGCTGTATATTATAACAATACATTTATACAGTATGTATGTTAATGTGTATTTATATAGCGCCACTTGGTTACACAGGATCGCCGACATTACAACAATACAGCTTCTACAGTATTGTATGTATATAGTTATTATATAGCGCCACTTGGGACTAACGCAGCGCTGTACATTATAACAATACGAGTATAAGGTATGTATGTTATTATTTTAGTAGCACCTTACTGGGGTACACAGCGCTGTACATTATAACAAATACAGAATTACATACAGTATGTATGTTATGTTTGTATTTATATAAGCGCCACTGGGAACACAGCCTGTACCTATAACAATACAGATTATACAGTAGTATGTAGATGTTTCATTTATTAGCGCCACTGGGATTACACACGCTGTACTTATAACATACAGATTATACGTATGTATGTAATATGCTATTATATAGCGCCACTTGGGTACACAGCAGCTGTACTGTAATAACAATAAGATTATACAGTTATGTCTATCAACGTTTATTAGATAGCGCCACTTGGGGACACAGCCGTACATTATAAACAATCAACGATTAAATTGTATTGTAGTGAATCTGTTATTTTATTATATGGCCAACTTGGGGTACACGTGCTGTACATATAACAAACAGGATTAAACAGTATGTATGATATGTTATTTTATATAGCGCCCATTGGGGGGACCAGACGCTGTACATTTAACAATAATTATCACAGTATGATGATTATATTTTATTATTAGCGCCACTTTGGGGCACAGCGCTGTACATATAACAATACAGATTATACATATGATGTATATGTATATGTTTATTTATATAGCGCCACTTGGTACACAGCGCTGTACATTATAACAATACAGATTTACAGTTGATGTTAGTTTATTTATTATAGCGCCACTTGGGATGGAACACAGCCGCTGTACCTTTTACAATACAGATTAATACAGTATGTATGTAGTTTTATTTTAAGGCCACTTGGGGACACAGCGCTGTCCTTATAACAATACGGATTATACAGGGATAGTGTTATGTTATTTATATAGCGTCCACTGGTACACAGCGCTGTACAGTATAACATACAGATAACAGTAAATGTATGTATGATTTTTATTTATATACGCCACTTGGGGACACAGCGCGGTACATTATAACAATAACAGATTATACAGTATGTATGGATATGGTTTACTTTATATGCGCTCACTTGGGGATCCACAGCGCTGTTACATTATAAAACAATACAGATTATACTATGTATGTATATGGTTTATTTATATCGACTCCACTTGGATACACAGCGCCTGTACATTGATAACAATACAGATTATACAGTATTATGTATATGGTTTGATTTATTAGCCCCACTTGGTGTACACAGCGCTTTGTACATTATAAACAATACAATTATCAGTAGTATGTATATGTTTATTTTTATAGCGCCACTTGGGTACACAGCGGCATTAACACAGGTATCAGGCTTATGTTATGTATTGACGACCTGGATACAGTTTACTTTATAACTACGATTATACAGTAGTATATGCTATTTATGTTACTTAGCGCCATTTGGGTGACCACAGCGCTGTACATTATAACAATACAGATTATACAGTAGTTTCTGATGGTTAATTTATATAGCGCCACTTGGGGCACCTACAGCGCTGTACATTATATAACAATACAGAGTATCAGTATGTATGGTAATGTTATTATATGAGCACACTTGGTGTACAAGACGCTCTGTAACATTATAACACTACAGATTTAGACAGTATTATTTATGTTTATTTATATAGCTCATTGGGGACACCAGCGCTTTTACATATAACAATACAGATTTATACAGTAATGTATGTAATGTTTGATTATAGCGTCCACTTGGGTACACAGGCTCGTACATTATAACAATACAGATTATACATATGTATGTTATAGGTTATTTTTATCAGCGCCACTTGGGTTACACAGCGCTGGACATTATAACAATACAGATTATACAGTATGTATTATATGTTTATTTATATAGGCCCACTGGGATACACGCGCTGTACATTATAAACATAAAGTATTATACAGTATGTATGTATGTGTATTTGATATAGCGCCACTTGGAGTACCAGCCTGTAACATTATAACAGTACAGATTATACAGTACTGTATTTTATGTTATTTATATATTAGCGTTCACTTGGGGACACATCGCTGTACATTATACAATCCAGATTATACGATGAATGTTATATGTTTATTGCTTAGCGCCACTTGGGTACAACATCGCTGTACGTTATAACAATACAAAAAGCCTACAAGGGGGGTAACAAAATATAAATAAATACATAAATATATCCTAGATCAATATGTAATGTGCATCAAAAAGTGCTTTGAACATGTAACATGAGACAGAGCGCCTGCCAGTAAGCTTACTGTCTAATTAGATGGGTAACATACAGTAAATACGGAAGGGTAGAAGGTACTTAGTAGAACTGGTGATTGTCACAATCCTTTGGGCTGTGCTCAGAGAGATCGTATGATATGTTAGATTTAAAGTTTGATTGTGGGAAGTTCTGTGATGAGAGGAGGGTACGGGCAGGGACATATTGGGACACTAGAGAGAAATGTTTAAGGTGGATGAGGCAGTGTGATGGGGGGTCTGTATGGGATGGTTCTGTGATGGGTACAGGGTACGCCAGGGACATATGGGACACTAGAGAAAGGTTAAGGTGGGAGGAAGCAGTGTGAGGTGGGGTCTGTATAGGAGAATGTTTCTGTTATGGTTACATGTTAATCGGACAGGGACATATGGGGACACTAGAGAGAAAGGTTTAAGGTGGGAGACGCAGTGTGGAGTGGGGGGTCGTATATGAGATGTTCTGTGATGGGTACAGGGTACAGACAGGGACATATGGGGACACTAGAGAGAAAGGTTTTAAGGTGGAGGAGGCAGTGTGAGTGGGGGGGTCTGGTTGGAGATGGTTCTGTGATGGTACAGGGTACGGACCAGGGACATAGGGGACACTAGAAGAAAAGTATAAGGTGGGAGGAAGCAGTGTGAGTGGGGTCTGTATAGGAGATGGTTCTGTGATGGGGTACAGGGTACGGACAGGGACATTGGGGACACTAGAGAGAAGTTTAAGGTGGGGAGGAAGCAGTTGGAGTGGGGGGTCCCCCTGTAATAGGCAGATTGGTCTGTGATGGTACAGGGTACAGACAGGCCATATGGGGACACTACGAGAGAAAGGTTTAAGGTGGAGGAGGCATTGTGAGTGGGGGGTCTTGTATAGGAGAATGGTTCCTGGGATGGTACAGGTTACGGACAGGGACCATATGGGGACACTAGAGAAAGGTATAAGGTGGGAGGAAGCAGTGTGAGTGGGTCTGTATAGCGATGGTTCTGTGATGGGTACAGGGTCACGGACAGGGACATATGGGGACACTATAGAGAGAGGTATAATGTGGGAGAAGCAGGGTGAGTGGGGTCCTGGTATCGGAGATGTTCTTGATGGGTACAGGGTACGGACGGGCCATAGGGGGACACTCGAGAGAAGGTATAGGCGAGAGGAATCAGTATGAGTCTGGTGGGGGTCGTAATATGAGATGGGTTCTGTGAATGGGTAACCGGGTCGGACAGGGACATAGGGGGACACTAGAGAAACGGTTAAAATGGGATGAAGCAGTGTGAGTGGGGTCTGTAGAGGAGATGGTTCTGTGATGGGTAAGGGTACGGACAGGGACATATGGGGGACCCTAGGATAAAGGTTTTATGGTGGAGGAACAGTGTGAGTGGGGGGTCTGTACAGGAGATTTCGTGATGGGTACAGGGTACGGCAGGGAAATGGGGAGACTAGAGAGACAGGTTTATGGTGGATGAAGCAGTGGAGTGGGGGTCTGTATGGAGATGGTTCTGTGATGGGTACAGGGTACGGACAGGGACAATGGGGACACTAGAGAGAGAGTGTAAGGTGTAGAAAGCAGTGTGAGTTGAGGTCTGTATATGAATGGTTCTGTTATGGTACAGGGTACGGACAGGGACATATGGGGGACACTCAGAGAAGGTTGAAGGTGGAGGAGCAGTTGAGTGGGGGTCTGTATCAGGAGATGGTTCTGTGATGGGTACAACCGGGTACGGACAGGGACAATATGGGGACACTAGAGAGAAAGGTAATAAATGTGGTAGTAAGCAGTGGTGAGTGGGTGGGTCGGTATAGGAATGGTTCTGTGATGGGTACAGGGTACGGACAAGGGACATATGGGGAGACTAGAGAGAAAGGTTTATGGTGGAGTAAGCAGTGTGAGTGTGGGGGGTCTGTACAGGAGATGTTCTGTGATGGTACAGGGGTACGGACAGGACATTGGGGAGACTAGAATAAAGGTTTATGGTTTGGAGAAGCAGTATGAGTGGGGGGTCTGTCCATGAGATGGTTCTGTGAGGAGAAGAGGGTACGGTCAGGACATATGGGGAGATCTAGAGAGAAAGTTTATGTGGAGGAAGCAGTGTGAGTGGGGGGTCTTACACTGAGATGGTTTCGTGATGCGCGAGGGTACTGGTAGGGACATATGGGACCTAGAGGAGGAAATATAAGAGGAGCGGCAGCGTGAAGGGAATTAAATTTTAAGAAGAAGGATTTGTAGATAATTTGTTGTTTAAAGAGGGAGCCCAGATAGATGTGCGGGCACAGAGGAGATTTCATTTTCCCCGATTGGCTACAAGAGCAAGACTGTGGGCAGCAGAATGAAGAGGAGAAATAGGGGAGCATGAAGCCCACAGCAGAAGGTTACAATATCCGGCGTGGTCAGATCAGAGCATGTATAGCCTAGCAGTAGTCAGAGAAAGAGCAATCTAAACCGGATTTCCATATTACGAAAAAAAAGCCACAGATTTTAGCACCATTGTTAATGTTAATCAATACTTACCCTAAGCAACTTGGCTGACGAATAGGTAAATGGCGGTGTGGTTAACAAAATAGATAGGACCAGGTTTATGTGGAAAGTTCAGTTTATTTAATGGAACCAGAACCGATTCCCGATTTTACCTGAACTTTAATAGTTATGACGAACTCGGATTTTTAGAATTACAGGGTTATTCATAAAAGTTCTTAATCTTAAAAATGGTGGCTATTTGCCCCACCAATCATATGTAGCTTTCAATGTTAAATAAGCTTTTGATTGGTTGGGCAAAATTAGCACCATTTTAAATGATAAGAACTTTATTGATAACCCTCTATGACCATGAACTAGTCTGTTTTTTTTCAAATGTTCCTTCCAATTCCGGTAACCCTCGAATGTAACCCTCGAATTTGTACCACAGACCATCATTTTCCAGTGTCCGGGCCAGGCCATATAAGTAAGTACCATTGTTTTTTATTTGAAATTAACTAGAACTTTTCGAACTATTTGATTTTAAATGTTTTCAAACCTATAGAACCTATAAAGCACTTTTCTATAGTTCACAAACGAAACAACCTTTAGGATGTTTCGGCCATCTCTAGGTTTAGTAATGGTTTCGTTAAAGGCTCGGTGGGCCATCCATGAGAGACAGCACGAAGATAGTCCAGCAGAGCCGATCGTACAATGAGCTCCTGAAAAATAAGGCTGAGGGTGCGCTCCCTGTCAAAAAAAATATTCCTGCCCATCGGGTCACCGCACATACGCTTGTCCTGTCATAGCAGTAGTAATCCAGAACTGGAGTCTCTTGCCTGAGTGGTCCATTGGCCTCCGGTTGGCCCCTCTGTGTGCTAAGTTTCACAGACTTACCCCCCTACTGGGGTCAGTACTTGGGCCTATATATATCAAGGCCGTGCACTGATTGGTGCAGACAGGGTGACCAGGTCTACATGCATGTCAGCACAGCACCACCACCACAAGCACTGCCAAAAAGATTAACTAAAAGACTTATTGAATTTGCCTAAATTACAGATATGACGGGGAAATACCGATTTTACCAAAAATTCTCTAATATCTACCATATTTGCTGGCAAGTTTTATAATCTTTCACTAAGATGTGTTGGTTTATTGTTTAGAAGAATTCTACAGTTTAGGCCTAGCTTTAGACAGTTTGTTAGGCCTGAGGTAGACCTGGGGATTGCAATGTGTGATTTTGGGGCATTGGTTTGGGTTGCGATTCCATGAGAAATGCATAGATTGCGTAAAAAAATGCAAGGTCCGTGTCCTTCCCATTGGCTGCCTCGTGGCCTGTCACTGACAGTGCCAGTGGGCAGGATCGTACCGAAAGCGCCGAGGGAGATACAAGTACGTAGGGCAGTACTTTTGTAAAGTACCCCAGAGGTGAGGCACTTAAGCGTTTTAGGTCCTCCAACCCTTGGGTACTTTGGCCAGGAATGGATCGGGGAAATGGTAGTAGAATTGTCCTTTTAAAATTTTCAATAAAAGTTCTGAGTTTTGAAATTTTTTTAAGCAATAGTTGAGTTGTCCGTGTTACCATAAGTGAGAAGAGAAAGTAAGCTTTGATACGTCTTTTATTGGCTAACTAGATAAAAAAATTACGGCAAGCTTGCAGGAGTCCTAAGCCCCTTCATCAGGCTGGATTTACCCATCCGGATTGTCACAAATGCCAGTTTGCTGGGCACGGTATCTGGACCAATCAATCGGTAATAGCTGCCACCACTGTGCATCTTCTTATGGCCGGCGCAGAACCCAATCAACTCTTGATTCACTGACTATGCCACACCCCTGTCCTGCAAGCTAAATGGGTTTTCATTACACCATCACTCAGCAAACTACCTGGTTAATCGTCCAGATTTATTTAGCATTTACCCTAGCAAAGATTCCATCCAAACACATACAAACATATCAGACTAACTGAGTTCTTTTTAGAGCTCAAAGAATAAAACTTATTAAATTTTAGATTTAATATTCCAAAAAGGTGGACAGTGCATATAATTACAAAATAAAATAAAATGGTGTTACAATAAAATGCCCTATAATATGTACAACGTTTATATAAAATAAAAAGGATTAAAATATTTACAGCCCTAGTCACTAGAAGTCCTGTGTCCTCAGGGCGAGAAGGAACATGTCCATACCCATTTAGAGCATGTCCCCGTCAGTATGAACACAGTTTATAGGAGCCCATTGATGAACCATCCCCCTAGTTAGCTTGTGTCCTTAGTTGGGAGAGTTCAGGAAGTCCAGATTTTTACTACTTGTCACAATCATTCACTATCCCCTCAGTTTAGGCAGATTCCATAAACTTAGATATAAACATTGTATTGGGATATAGACCACATATTCCCTCTCCTGTATTCAATTAATCAATTCCTGCAAGTGACCCTGTGTGTAATACATTATTTCCCAAGATATTAATACCCGCTTGGCAAGGGAATCAGGGCTCCATGTGGGTGTCTTATTAATGGGCCCCTACCTTCTATTCACAAGTATAATATTGGTTTCTGTCTTACATATTCCAATAACCAAATACATTTATTTTCCATGTATGAATCTCCTAAAATTACCTCTTAAGTACCCAACCACCCCTAGCTGTAGAGATTCCAGATACACGGTTTGGAAAAGGAGTTCTGGGTTCCATGCTCACTCACGTACTCTAAACAATAAGAACTGTTCCGGGTGGAATGGTATTTTTCTATTGGTCCCTTTGAAAGACAATAGGTACCCATTTCCTGACAAGTCACTACACATTATTCCTGATACTGATAAGGGGCTTAGGGACCCCCGAAACTTGGCTTAAAATTCTTTTGATCTAGTTAGCCATAAAAGGTATCACAGCTCTAATTTTCTTCTCGAATTTTTTAAAAATCCGTTGAATTTGTGGATTTTCAAAACCCTCCGCTCGAACAGAAACCAGGTACGCTTTGAAATCGCTATTGATTCATTCGCTATTGATTATTAAGCATTAAAGAAAAACAGTTTTGCCCGAACATCGAGTTGTTTCTAACTATTGCACCAATAAATATGGATTACCTGAGGACAGACTTCAAGCACCAATCGTACAAGCAATCGTGAGCGCCATTGCCCACGATGCGTGCACAATTCTGTGTGGTTAAACACGCGCGGTTGTTTCACCGTTTTCACTATTTTCAAGAGAAAATCACATGCGATTGCGAGAAAAAAGCTTAAGAAAAAAAAAAAAAACGCACCTGGTAACCAATTGTCGGCCACACTTGGGTGTGTGTTATCCTGTCTAAAGAACAGGAGGTAAGACACAGCTCTTTTACCTTCTCTCGGCTCCTGCAGGTTTTATTGAAGAACAGGAGTAAGACCAGCTCCTTTACCTCCCGTTCTTGATAAAACTGAATGCGAAAAAACCAGATGCAGACACAATATGAGAGTAGACAGCATCAAAAAGCTTCTAAATTATGACCATGGCCAGCATGACACTATAAAATCATGAAAAACAATTAATAAATTCATTTTACTGGGGTTTTTTCCAGGTAAAGTTTTTTGCAGAATAAAGATGAGGCGACATGTGAAAATCTACTTATTACTCCTGGTCACTCTGCTCCTAGTACAGAAACAGGTATCATATACTGTATATCTATAATGGACCACACAGATAGACAGATATTCTGAGTACCACACCTGTATTATAAGGTACCATGCATTCCCCACTGTGTATAGTTCTGTGTCCATATAAAGGTACAAGGACACAGGGTGAGTTATACAGGGAACACTGGGTACCACTCATGTATTATAAGGGATAATGTATCTCCTACTGTAAATTATAAGGGTATTAGAAGTCACTGAGGAGTTCTGTGTCTATATAAGGTACAAGGACACAGACTGAGTTATACAGGGAACTCTGGGTACCACTCATGTATTATAAGGGATAATGTATCTCCTACTTTAATTATAGGTATTAGAAGTCACTGAGGAGTTCTGTGTCCATATAAAGGTACAAGGACACAGACTGAGTTATACAGGGAACTCTGGGTACTCATGGATTATAAGGGATAATGTATCCCCTACTGTAAATTATAAGATATTAGAAGTCACTGAGGGGTCTGGTCCATATAAAGGTACAAGGACACACAGACTGAGTTATTACAGGGAACTCTAGGTACCCTCATGTGTTATAAGGGTAATGTATTCCCTACTGTAAATTATAAGGATAAGAAGTCCTGAGGGGTCTGTGTCATATAAAGGTACAAGGACACAGACTGAGTAACAGGGAACATGGGTACCACCATGTATTATAAGGATAAAGTATCCCCTACTGTAAATATATGAATTAGAAGTCACTGAGGAGTTTGTGTCATAATAAAGGTACAAGGACACAGACTGAGTTATACAGGGACTCTAGGTACCACTCATGTGTTATAAGGGATAATGTAACCTACTGTAAATTTAAAGATATTAGAAGTCACTGAGGAGTTCTGTGTCCATATAAAGGTACAAGGACACAGACTGAGTTACACAGGGAACTCTGGGGACCACTCATGTTATAAGGGATAAGTATCCCTACTGTAAATTATAAGGATATTAGAAGTCACTGAGGAGTTCTGTGTCCATATAAAGGTACAAGGACACAGACTGAGTTATACAGGGAAACTCTAGGTACCGCATGTGTTATAAGGGATAATGTATCCCCTACTGTAAATTATAAGGATATTAAGAAGTCACTGAGGAGTTCTGTGTCCATATAAAGGTACAAGGACACAGACTGAGTTATACAGGGAACTTAGGTACCGTCATGTGTATATAGGGATAATGTATCCCTACGTAATTATATAAGATAATGCACACCTTGACAGTGTAATGTAGTATGTATATGTTTATTTATAAAGGACTGACAGCTGTACAGTTATACAATAAGCACAAGGGGGTTAATACATAGATAGTTCAGTACATAAATCTATAAATGATATTAATAGAAGTGCTAAGGCTTTGACACAAGAGGTAATGAGGTCCCGCCCCGTGGACTTACAATCTAGTAAAGTAACTAAGAGTAGTTCCCATGACATATAAAAGTACAGGAACTCTGGGTGACATAATATTCTTTTATTATATGTTATGTTTTTTGTTGATTGTAAAAGTTATTGCAAAATGATTGTTACATTTTATAAAAATTCCAATCCAAATTACCTGTAGACGGATATACCCGTACCGTATTTCTAGTAGGCGTAGCGCAAAACTACATTTCAGCACCAGTCCACAAATCAGTGATAGTCAGCTGTCCAGTCTACCAGTCAGTGTTTAATCAGCCCAGCACACCCACCTCCACAAGCCACGTCTATGTTACCTGATGAATCCATGCCCACTTATCGTGCTGCCACCCATCTGCCGATAGGCGGCATTTAAAAGTTGTTCAGGTGTCAAAAACCCTAGGAACACCCCTGGCCAGCATTGGTGGAATAAGAAACTACATTCTACACTTGATGTTCATTCCAACATGGAGCTGGTTAACAGGAATAACATCTGGTGGGCTAGGTAACTAATTCGGAAAAAACAGGGACAATTTAGTTAAAGGGTATCTCCACTCGTATTTTGAAGATTTGGTAATCCAGTTCTATTGAAGAACGGGAGGTAAAGGAGCTGTGCCTACCTTCCGTTCTTCAATAGAACATACAGGAGCCAGGAGAGAAGGTAAGAAACTTACCCGCTCGCTCGCTCCCCGTCGTGTTAGTCCGACGGACGATATATGCGCATAGAAGAAAAGGTCCGTCGGGACCTGTCGACTAAGCGCCGGGGGAGCGAGCGAGCGGGTAAGTTTCTTACCTTCTCTCCTGGCTCCTGTGTGTTCTATGAAGAACGGAAGGTAAGGCACAGCTCCTTTACTACATTCTTCAATAGAACTGGATTACCAAATCTTCAAAATACGAGTGGAGATACCCTTTAATGCGAGTAACAGTGGAATATAAAATGTTTCTTATGGCAGATTTATTCAGAGCAGCTGTGTGAAATAATTTTGTCTGAACAGCCACTAGTGAATCGGTGAACAGCCACTAGTGAATCGGTGAACAGCCACTAGTGAAAAGCTTGGTAAATCGTGTTAGCGTGACTTATCACTGTGTCACTATCTTCTGTATCCGCACAGGACGCCATAGACACGATTTACTTGAGCAACGATCCTGGGATATTCGATGACCAGTATTATGGATGTGAAGAGGAAATGGAAAAAATCGCTAATAATCTATTGAATGATGAATTGAAGATAAAAAGAATTTTAAATCAGCTGGGAAAAGGCAAAAGATAAATGGAACAAAGGTATAAAATCAAAAGTGGAGTCAACGCTCCCGGATGGATTTAAGGAAAATTACGGGATAACTTTTCGCCTACACAGGTGAAATTCATGATGAGTTTAACAGAAGCAGCCAGAGCGGTGGGAAAATCCCGTGATAACTACATGAACAACATTCCACTTCCAAATCCTTTCATTATATCTAACCATGGCTCTGCGGAAACATAACAAACGGTTGTACAAAGAGAACGGTGTATAGAGGGAGAGAGAATGTACATTTTATGCCCCTAGGGAAGGTAACGATATGCGCTTTGGACAAATCAAATCCACATCCTATGATAGAGTACTGGTGAGATGTTTGGGTTGACACGTTTTACGAAATTCACGCCTGCTACGGTGTCCCAATAGAAGACTTCACTCAGTTTTTAGTTTTCAAAACGAAGGGTTAGTCCGGGGGGAAACGAGATGTTTACAGTAAAAAGCTTTGAACGACTGACGTACAAATTACCCTGGACAGCAATGAACGAACATGCAGCGATTTCAACTGCGCCTATTTGCAAGGTCAGTAAAAACGTGATTACGTAAACATGTCTAGATTGGATTGTTGCTGGGGAAGTTTATATACGTATGGTTTATTTAAAAAGTTTTGGGAATATTTCTAGGCAGTCAGTGGCATAACTAGGAATCAAGGGGCCCCAGCAAAACTATGATGGGGCCCCTATCCATGCTTCAACCACAGGGTTTTCTTATTTTTCTGTCATAGGAAAATAAGAAGCAGGGGAGAACCTGGAGGGGCCCGGGCTCCCCCCGCGAGTTTGGGGCCGGGCCCCTGAACTCTCCATGCAGGTCCCTGCAGTTATACAACAGATTATACAGTATGTATGTATATATTTATTATATAGCGCCACTTGGGACACAGCGCTGTACATTATAACAATACAGATTATACAGTATGTATGTATATGTTTTTTAATTAGCGGCTTACTGGGGACACAGCGCTGTACAATTATAAAAATACAGATTATACAGTATGTAGTATGTATATGTTTTTATAAGCGCCACTGGGGACACAGCTTGTACAATATAACAATACAGATTTACAGTATGTATGTATATGTTTCTTATATTAGCGCCACTGGGATTACACAGCGCTACATTATAACAATACAGATATTACAGTATGTATAATAGTTATTTATATAGCGCCACTTGGGTACACAGCGCTGTACATTAAACAATACAGATTATACAGTATGTTTATGTTTATTGTAATAGCGCCACTTGGGGACACAGCGCTGTACATTATAAACAATCACAGATTATAAAGTATGTATGTATATAGTTTATTTTATAGCGCCACTTGGGGAACAGCGCTGTACATTTAACAATACAGATTATTAAAAGTATGTATGATTGTTATTTATATAGCGCCACTTGGGGGACACAGCGCTGTAATTGTAACAATAAGATTATACAGTATGATGATGTATCTTTATTATTAGCGCCACTTGGGGCACAGCGCTGACATTATAACAATACGAGATATACAGTATGTATGATATGTATATGTTTATTTATATAGCGCCACTTGGGTACACAGCGCTGTACATTATAACAATACAGATTATACAGTGTTGTATGTTTAGTTTTTTATTAGCGCCACTTGGGGACACAGCGCTGTACCTTTATAACAATACAGATTATACAGTATGTATGTAATGTTTATTTATATGCGCATTGGGTACACAGCGCTGTCGTTTAACAATACAGATTATACAGGATGTAGTATATGTTATTTATATAGCGCCACTGGGTACACAGCGGCTTGTCAGTATAACCAATACAGATTATACAGTATGTATGTATATGTATTTATATAGCGCCACTTGGGGACACAGCGCGGTACATTATAAACAATAACAGATTATACAGTATGTATGGATATGTTTATTATATAGCGCACTGGGGACACAGCGCTGTACATTATAACAATACAGATTATACAAGTATGTATGTATATGTTTATTTATATACGACCACTTGGATACACAGCGCTGTACATTATAACAATACAAGATTATACAGTATATATGTATATGTTATTATTAGCCCCACTTGGTGACACAGCGCTGTACATTATAAACATACAGATTATACAGTAGTATGTATATGTTTATTTATTATAGCGCCACTTGGGTACACAGCGCTGTGCATTATAACAATACAGACGTATACAGTATCTTATGTATATGTTTATTATGCGACCACTTGGGTACACGCGCTGTACTTTATAACAATACAGATTATACAGTAGTATGTATGGTATGTTATTTATATAGCGCCATTTGGGACACAGCGCTGTACATTATAAACAATCAGATTATACAGTAGTTGATATGTCTATTTATATAGCGCCACTTGGGGACCACAGCGCTGTACATTATAACAATACAGATTACAGTATGTATGTATGTTATTATATGCGCCACTTGGTGACACAGCGCTGTACATTATAAACATACAGATTACAGTATGTATGTATATGTTTATTTATATAGCGCAATTGGGGACAACAGCGCTGTACATATAACAATACAGATTATACAGTATGTATGTAATGTTTATATTAGCGCCACTTGGATACACAGCGCTCGTACTTATAACAATACGATGATACAGTATGTATGTATAGTGTTATTTATATAGCGCCACTTGGGGACACAGCGCTGGACATTATAACAATACAGATTATATAGTAGTATGTATATGTTATTTATATAGCGCCACTGGGGGAACAGCGCTGTACATTATAAACAATACAGATATACAGTATGTATGTATATGTTTATTTATTATAGCGCCACTTGGTACAGCGCTGTACATTATAACAAACAGATTATCAGTATGTATGTATATGTTTTTATATAGCGACTTGGGGACACAGCGCTACATTATAACATACCGATTATACAGTATGTATGATGTATATTTATTTATATAGCTGCCACATTGGGGACACAAGCGCTGTAATTATAACAATACAGATTATACAGTATGGTATGTTATTGTTATTTATTATAGCGCCACTTGATACAAGCGCTGGACATTATAACAATACAGATATACAGTATGTACTGTATATGTGTTTATTATATAGCGCCAACTTGGGACACAGCGTGTACATTATAACCATACGATATACATATGTATGTATATGTTTATTATATAGCGCCCACTTGGGGATAATGTTCCCCTTACAGTGTAATATATAAGGGATAATGTTCCCCTTACAGTGTAATATATAAGGGATTATGTCCCCTTACAGTTTAATATATAAGGGATAATGTTCCCCTTACAGTGTAATATATAAGGGATAATGTTCCCCTTACAGTATGAATGAATATTACAAGAATATACATGGCCATGGATGATGGATATTACAGGATACTACCATGACCTGTATGAATTAATATTACAGATATACCATGACCTGGATGGATGATATTACGATATACCATGACCTTGAGGGATGAATATTACAGATATACATGCACCTGGCGAATGGAATATTACAGATCTTACCATGACCTGGGAGTGATGAATATTACAGATCTATACCATGGACCTGGATGAATTGAATTATTACAGATATACCATGACCTGTATGAATTACTAAACAGAATTACCATGGACCTGGATGAATGAATATTACAGATATTACCATGACCTGGATGGAATACAGATATACCATGAACTTGGATGAATGATTTTCAGAGAACCATGACCTGGATGACTGAATATACAGATACCATGACCCGGGATGGTGAAAGATACAGATATACCATGGACCTGGATGAATGAAGATTACCGATATCACCATGACCGGTATGAATTAATATTTACCGATATACCATGACCTGGATGAATGAATATACAGATATACCATGACCTGGAGGATTATTACAGATATACCATGACCTGGATGAATGAATTTTAGGATATACCATGACTGGAATGAAATTGAATATACAGATATACCATGACCTGGAGGGATGAATATTACAATTACCATGCCCGGGAGAATGGAATACTTACAGATATAACCATGACCTGGAGTGCATGAATATTACCAGATATTACCATGACCTGGATGAATGGGAAAAAAAATTTATTACAAGAGCTACCATGACCTGGCTGAATGAAGTATACAGATAATACCATGGACCTGGGGAATGAATATTACAGATATACCATGACCTGGCTGAAGATTTACAGATATACCATGACCTGGGTGAAGAATATTACAGATTATACCATGACATGGAGGGATGACTATGACAGATATACCATGACCTGGATGAATGTTATTATTACCGATGATACCATGATCTGGATGAATGAATATTACAGATCTACCATGACCTGGATGAATGTATTTACAGATATACCATGACCTGGATGAATGAAGATTCAGATATTACCATGACATGGGTGAATGAATATTACAGATATTAACCAGACCTGGCTGAATGAATATGACAGATATACCATTGACCTGGATGGATTGAAATTACAGATTACCATGACCTGGATGAATGAATATTACAGATATTACCCATGACCGGATGAATGAATATTACAGATATACAATACCTGGATGAATGAATATTACAGATATACCATGACTGGAGGAATGAATATTACAGATTACACCATGACTGGGTGAATGAATATCCAGATAACCAGACCTGGATGGATGAATATTACAGATATACATGACTGGAGAAGGAATATTACAGATATACCATGACCTGGATGAATGACTATTACAGAGTATACACTGACCTGATGAAGGAATATTACAGGAGATACAATTGACGGGTGAAGAATATTACAGATAATTACCATGACCTGGATGGATGAAATTACAGATTACCACGACCTGGATGGAATGGAATATTACAGATATACCATGGACCTGGATGAATGAATATTACAGTATTACATGACCTGGATTGAATGAATATTACAGATATACCCTGACCTGGATGAAGAATCTTTACAGATATACCATGACCTGGATGAATGAATATACAGATATACCATGGGACCTGATGAATGAATCTTAAGATCTACCCATGACATGATGAAGTGAATAAGTACAGATATTACCATGACCAGGAATGAATGAATATTACAAGATATACCATGACCAGGGATGAATGAATATTACAGATATCCCATGACCTGGATGAATGGAATATTTAACAGATATACCATGATGGTGAATGAAAAAAAGTACAGATATACCATGACCCTGGATGCATGAATATTACAGAGTATACCATGACCTGTAGGAAATTTCATATTTACAGATTAGACCTGACCTGGATGGTATTGAATATTACAGATATACCATGACCTGATGGATGAATATTAAAGCTATTACCATGACTGGTGAGAATATTACAGATATACCATGACCTGGATGGGATGAATATTACTTAGATATACCATGGACCATGGATGACAGTGAATATTACAGATATACCATGACCTGTAGGAATAATAGTAACAGATTACCATGACCTGGATGAATGAATATTTACAGATATACCATGACCTGGTGGATATTACAAGATAACCATGACCTGGATGACTGAATTTTACAGATATACCATGACCTGGATGAATGAATATTACCGAATACCATGACTGGATGAATGAATTTACAGATAACCATGACCTGGATGAATGAATATTTACAGATATACCATGACCGGATTGAATGAATTATTACAGACTCCATGACCGTGGATGAATGAATATTACAGATATACCAGACATGATGAATGAATATTAAAGAATACATGGACCAGGATGAATGAATATTACATGATATACATGACCAGATGAATGAATAGTGACAGATATACCATGACCTGGATGAATGCATATACAGACTACCATGGACCTGGGTGAATGAAAAATTACAGAGATACGATGACCTGGATGAATGAATATTACAGATATACATGGACAGTATGAATTAATATTACAGATATACCAGGACCGGGATGGATGAATATTACAGATATACACATGACCTGGATGGATGAATATTACCGAATACCATGACCGGGATTGACATGACTATTACAGATATAACCATTGACCCGTAGAATTATATTACAGATATACCATGAACCGGGATGAATAAATATGACAGATATTACCATGACCTGGATGGATATTACAGATATACAATGACCTGGATGAATGAATTTTACGGATATAACCATGACCTGATGAATGAAATTACAGAGATACAATGACCTGGATGGATGAATATTACAGATATACCATGACCTGGATGAATGAATATTACAAGATATACCATGACCGGATGAATGCATATTACAGGATATACCATGACCTGGATGAATGAATATGACATGAGATACCATGACCGGATGAATGAATCTACAGATATACCATGACATGGATGAATGAAATATACAGATATCCCATGACCTGGATGAATGAATATTACAGATATACCATGACTGGCGTGAATGAAATATTACCGGATATACCATGACCTGATGGATGAATATTACCGATATACCATGACGCGATGAATGTATATTACAGAGGATACCATGACCGTGGATGAAGAATATTACAGATTACCATGACTGGGATGAATGCATATTACAGATATACCATGACCTGGAGGAATGAATATTACAGATATACCATACCTGGGTGAATGAATATTACAGATATACCATGGACCTGGAGAATGAATATTACCAGAATACCATGAACCCTGGATGATTGAAATATTACAGATATACCATGACCGGGATGAATGGAATATTACAGATTATACCATGGACCTGGATTGAAGAATATTACAGATATACCATGACCTGGATGAATTGAATATTACAGATATACCATGACCTGGATGAATGAATATTTACAGATATTACCATGACCTGTGATGAATATTCAGATATCCCATGACCTGGGGGGGGGACATTTGGGACTGAATATACAGATATACCATGACCTGGATGGAATGAATATTACAGAATATACCATTGACCTGGATTGACTGAATATTACAGATATACCATGACCTGATGAATGAATAATTACAGTATACCATGACCTGTGGTGAATGCAATATTACAGATATACCATGACCTGGATGGATGAATATTACAGAGTATACCATGACATGGATTGGAATGAATATTACCGATTATACCAGGGACTGGGATGGTGAATATTACAGATATTACCATGACCTGGTGAATGAATATTACAGATATAACCATGACCTGTATGAATGAATCTTACAGAGTAGACCAGAACCTGGATGAATGAATATTACAGAGATACATGACCGGATGAATGAATATTACAGATATACCATGACCTGCGATGAATGAATATTACAGACTACCAGACCTGGATGAATGAAATACGATATAACGTGACCTGGGATGACTGAATATTACAGATATAACATGACTGTATGAATGAATATTACAGATATACCATGACCTGGAGGAATGACATATTAAGATATACCATGACCTGGAAAGTGAGAAGATTAATTAATCCAGATAATGATTTGTGTTGCCTACTTAAGGGCAACCACTTTGTGTGGAATTAATTAGTATACTTATAGGGACTAAATTGAATCCCTTTAAAAATGATGGCCGTACGTAAATAGGTCGAGGCTCAGGTGCATCAGCTATCGCTTTGCACATAATTGTCCAAATAAGAACAATCAAGCAAAGTAGATCAAGTATACGGATCTCACTGCTCCTTGTCGTGGCTCAGGTGCTGCCTGGCCGAACCCCTCGCGTTAGGGCGTAACCCCGCCCACATCAGCCTGCCTACGTTGGAATACAATATGGCTTGTATTGATTTCGGGACATAGGAGGATGATGGTGGGAGGGGTTACACACCTCCCATCACACCCTTTATAAGGAAGCCACCCATGTCGGTGTCCGGTGCCTAATGAACAAGGACCACAGGAGGTTCTGAAACCATTCAGGTGGGATCTGTACATGGAACGTTGGTAAGCACAATAAAAGGTTGTAATTTTGAAGCTTAAAGAGACCTTGTGTGCTTGCATCTGATGGAGTGCGCGAAGTCCTTTCTTTTGAATTGTTTTCTAATTGAGAACTTCCACAAGACAAGGAAATATAATAGTGTGAGTTTTTTTGCTATAGGCACAGAATAGCCGTAGACGACAGTTGCAGCCATACTGTACTTGCCGTAAAAGTACGGATAAGGGACCATGGAAAGGTAATTGCCAGCTTGTGAGCTGCATAGCAAACCAGGTATTTAGGTTAATAAATGACGGCTATTATATACCAGTATCTATTATTTACTGTTGAAGCAAGTGTGGCTTGATCCTGCAGATCCTCCTTTCTGATTGATGTAGTGGCCTATTTATAAACCCGCAGCGTTTGTTATTGGTATAGTTTATTTTACAGATAATATAACACTTATAATGTAAAAAATTATCATAACAGCACTTACAAATTGTGTTTGACATTCAAAACATAACGTAAAAGGACCGTACCATGCGTATCTGTATTTTTATTGCGTCATAAAACTCCATACCTATTACGCGAGTATCAAATTCACGAGTAACAGTCTAAACCACTACACGAGTAAATAGCGAATTTATCGGAATCCACAAGTAAAATGTTCTATTATACAAATACGCGGAGTAACTATAGGGAATTATCGAATCCACAAGTAAAATGTTCTATTATACCAATAGCGAGTAAATATCGAAGTATCGACTCCACAAGTGTAAAATGTCTATTATACCCAATACGGAGTAATATCGAATTATCGAATCCGCGATTAAAATGTCTATTCTACCGATACGCGAGTAATATCGAATTATCGAATCGCACGTAAAATGTCTATTATACAATAGCGAGTAAATATCTTAATTAGCGAAATCCGCGAGTAAAATGTCTATTATAACCCTATACGCGCGTAAATATACTAATTATCTAATCCGCGAGTAAAATTGTCTATTATACCAATACGCGAGTAATATCGAATTACGAATCCACGGTAAAATGTCTTATTATACCAATATGAGAGTAAATAATGAAATTATCGAATCGCGAGTCGTTCATGGGATTAATTATCGAATGTTCGAATGCGAGAGCTCGAAAGTCGGCGCGTGAGAGTTGACAAACGAGTTTTTGAAAGTCCTGGATCTTGGAACATGTTCCCCAGGACCATTTCCCAGGTCACACAGCCATTTACATTAGGTACCATTGATTATGTTAATTGTCTTCATTCCAAATTTCAAAAAACTATTTGGACTCATTGACTTTAATGGCTCCGTTTTTGATACTTTCCATATCGTTGAACGTCGAAAACAGACCAGCTTCAATAGTTCGATATCCACCACAGTATCACTTACACTTTTGCAAATCATCGAACATTCTGCCATGCACAAATAATGAATCGTCGCATTCCAACAGGAACTTCTATTCACTCTGCTGGTGAATGGGAGACTTTTCTCTGGGCCTGATGTAAAATCAGGTCAGGTCTAAAAGTGAGAGAAGGGAACCAAAATATTTTTCAATTCTTTATGGTTGCCAGGAAGCCCGGGTTACATTTGGGATCTTGGCGTTACATTTGGAAGTCAATAGATTTTCTCAATAGGTTAATAAACAGTGAGAATCATAGTTTCCATTTACGTTATTTCTAGAGTGTGCAGCATGGCAGAAGTTGTTAAAGGGCTGAAGGAAACAATTCAACTTACAGTGCAATATTAGAGGTAAGCAGTATGTTTAAGGGAAACTCAAACTCATTATTATATTAATAATGGGTCAGTGAGGTCCGGCAGATAAGGGCAACGGCTAAAAACAATAAACCAATCACTGCTTGTGAGTGACTGGGGGCCAGGGGGGCTCGCGGAGGAAGGAGGCATATGGGAGGGGTGCGTGATGTCAGCTGCTGGAATGGTGGCCAAAGGGGCCACTGGGAGGGCTGATGGATAGCAAAGTGATTCCCTTGACTGCAGAGGCAGAGACCACAACAGCCAGCCAGGGCGTCGAGAAGGGCGTGGGGTGAGTAGATACTGATCGCGGTATCTGTACTATATATGCAATAAATTCTTTAAAATCAGCCTGACAAGGACATAGGGGAGGGTGTCAGGGGCCCAACCTCCAATCTAACGGGGGGGGGGGGTGTGTGGGAAAAATGATAATAGAAAAGTGGCTTTTTATTGTTTTTTTCTTTAGTGCTAAACCCATTGGCTGCATGCGCTTTTTGGGGATAATTGTGTACATGGCCTAGGGTAGGGCATGGGCATTCAGGGAGCAGACTAAAAAAAGTTGCGGATAAGAATAAGCAAGCAGCATGGACAAATACAAATATATATCTAGTTTTAATAATAATAAGTTGTTGTGAAGTGGGGGGGGTGGGGATGTGTTGAGAGGAGATTGGTATTGTCCAGGCTGCTTGCTTAGTCGTTATCCCACAACTTGTTTAGGCTGCTCCCTGAATGCCCATGCCTTACCCTAGCACAGGACACAATTATCCCCAAAAAAGCGGCATGCAGCCAAGGGTTTGAGACACCAATGTTCTAGATTCAGGGTCCCAAAACAAACCACCCCCCCCCCGTTGAGATTGGGAGGTTGGGCCCCTGACACCCTCCCCAGAGGTCCATTGGTCAGCTGATTTTAAAGAATTTATTGCATATATGACGAGAAGTGCTACGCGAGATCAGTATCACTCACCCCACGACCTCTTCTCGGAGGCCATGGCGGGGATGTGGGGGGGTCTTGGCCTCTGAAGCAAAGGGAATCACGTTGCTGCATCAGCCCTCCCAGTGGCCCTGTGCCCCACATTCCAGCGCGGACATCCGACCCCCAGAGGCACCCTACTCGACGAGCCCCCCCTGGCCCCAGTCACTCCACAAGGCAGTGGATGGGGTTTTATGTTTTAGCCGTTGCCCTTATAGTGCCTGACCTCACTGCCATTATATATATATGAGTTTTATTTCCCTTTAAACATGACTGCTACCTCTAATATTTGCAACTGTAGTTGAAATGTTTCCTGCAGCCCTTTAACTTGTAACAACTTTCTTGCAATGTTGCACACTCTAGAAATAAACGTAATGAAACGATGATTCTCAATGTTATACCTATTGAGAAATATATTGACTTACAAATGTAAACGCCAAGATCACAAATGTACCAGGGCTCCTGGCACAAAAGACATGAAAAAATTTGTTCCCTGCTCTCATTATAGAACCTGACTGATTGTACATAAGGCGCCAGAGAAATTTCTCCCATTCACCAGCAGATGTGATAGAAGTTCATGATTGGAATGCGGTACCCAGATTATTCTTTGTGCAGTGGCAGAATGTCATGGAATGCCAACTAAAGTGTATGTGTTAGAGTGGTAGAAGATAGCCGAACTTTGGAAAGATCGGGCGGTTTTCGAACGTTGCGGACTATAGGAAAGTTCAAAAACGGAGCAATAAAGGTCAATGGGAGTCCAATAGTTTGAAAAAAGTTTGATATGACAATACATTTAAAATATCAATTGGTAACTTATGTAAATGGCTGTGGGACCTGGGAAAATGTCGGGGGAAACATGTTCCAATATCCAGATTTCAAAAAAATCGTTTTCACTCTCAAGCGCTGCTACTTTCGAGAGCTCTCGCATCGCGAACATTCGATAATTATCCCATGAAACGACTCGGATTCGATAATTCATATTTACTCTTCATATTGAAATAGACATTTACCGTGGATTCGTAATTGCGATATTTACTCGCGTATGGTATAATAACATTTTACTCGCGGATGAGATAATTAATACTTTACGCGCGTATAGGGTATAATAGACATTTTACTCGCGAATTAGATAATTAGAAGATATTACTCGCGTTTGGTATAATAGACATTTATCGTTGCGGAGTCGAAATTCGATATTTACTAGCGTATAGGTAGGAATAGAAATTTTAACGCGGATTCGATAATTCGATATTTTACTCGCGTATTGGATAATAGGACATTTACTGTGGATTTCGATAATTCGATAATTTACTCGACGTACTGGTATAATAGAATTTTACGTGGATTCGATAATGCGATATTATCGCGTATTGGTATATAGACATGTTCTTGTGGGATTCGATAATTCGATATTTACTCGTGATTGGTATAATAGACATTTTACTCGTGAATTTGATACTCGCGTATAGGTATGGAGTTTATGACGCATATAAAAATACAAGATACGCATGGTACTGGTCATTTTACGTTATGTTTGGAATGTAAAACACCAGTTGTAAGTGCCTGTTAATGATAAGTATTTTACATCTATAGTGTTATATTATCTGTAAAAAAAATATACCAATAACAAACCTGCGGGTTTATAAATAGGCCACTACATTTCAATCAGAAAGGAGGATCTGCAGGATCAAGCACACTTGCTTCAACAGTAAAATATAGATAAATGTATATATATAAGCCGTCTCATTTATTTAACCTATACCATGGTTGGCTAGCAGCTCACAAGGGTGAATTTACCTTTCCATGGTCACGTTATCCGTGTACTTTTAGGGGCCCAGTACAGTATGGGATGCAACTGTTCGTCTACGGCCTAATTGCTGTGCATATAGCAAAAAAACCACACTATATATGCATTTGTGCTTGTGAAGGTTCTCAATTAGGAAAAACAATTTCCCAAAAGAAAGACTTCGCGCACTCCGATTCAGAGCAGCCACCAAAGGTCTCTTTAGCTTCAAATTTACCAAACTTTTTATTGTGCTTACCAAAGTTGCATGTACAGATCACACCTGATAGTGTTTCGACCTCCGTGGGCCTTGTTCATAGGCACAGGACAGACCGCCATGGTTGGCTTCCTATAAAGAGGCGTTTGTGATGGGGAAGGGGTGTAACCCCGCCCACCATCAGCCTCCTATGTCGAAATAAAAACAAGCCATATTGTATCCACGTAGGAGGCTGATGGTTGGGCGGGCGGTTTACGAACCTAACGCGAGGGGTCGGGGCAGGCAGCACTGAGCCACCGACAAGGAGCAGTGAGATTCCGGTTAACTTGATCTACTTTGCTTGATTGTTCTTATTTGGACCCAATATGTGCAACAGCGATAGGCTTGAGGCACCTGAGCCTCGAGCTATTCCAAAGTAAGCATCTTTTTAAAGGATCAATTGAGTACTAATAAAGTATACTAATATTCCAACAAAAGTGTTGCCATTAGAGGCAAAACAATCATTATCTTGATTAATTAATCTTCTCAATTATCCAGGTGCATGGATATCTGTAATATCATTCATCCAGGTCATGGGTATATCTGTAATATGCTTTCATACAGGTCATGGTATATTCTGTAATATTCATTCATCCAGGTCACGGGATATTGTAATATCATTCATCCAGGTCATGGTATATCTGTAATATTCCTTCATCCAGGTCATGGTATATCTGTATATTCTTCATCCAGGTCATGGTATAGTATCGTAATATCATTCATCCAGGTCATGGTTATCGGAATATTCATTCATACAGGTCATGGTATATTCTGCTAATAGTCATTAATTCCAGGTCATGTTATATCGTAATATTCAATCCATCCTAGGTCATGTATACGGTGGTTTATATTCATTCATCCAGGTCATGGTCTATCTGTAATATTCATCCACCAGGTCATGGTATATCTGTAATATTCATTCACCCAGGGTCATGGTATATCTGTAATATTCATTCATTCCAGGTCATGGTATATCTGTAAATCATTCATCAGGTCATGGTATATCTGTAATATTCATTCATCCAGGTCATGGTATATCTGTAAATATTTCATCATCCAGGTCATGGTATATCTGTAATATTCATTCACCAGGTCATGGTATTATCTGTAATATTATCATCAGGTTCCTGGTATATCTGTATATTCATTCATCCAGGTCATGGTATATCTGTAATTATTCATTTCATGCAGGTCATGTATATCTGTTAATATTCTTCATCCAGGTCATGGTATTCTGTCATATTCATACATCCAGGTCATGGGTATATCTGTAAATATTCATTTCATCACAGGGTCCTGGTATATCTGTAATATTCATTCACCCAGGTTCATGGTATATCTGTATATCATTATCCAGGTCATGGTATCTTGTAATATGAATTCCATCAAGGTCATGGTAGATCTGTTAATATCATTCATCCAGGTCATGGTATATCGTAATATACATTATCCAGGTCATGTATATACTTGTAATGATTCATCCATCCAGAGTCATGGTTACTGTAATATTATGCACCCAGTCGCCTCATGGTATATCTGTAATATTATTCATCCAGGTCGGTATATCTGGTAATATTCATCATCAATGTCATGGTATACTCGTAAATTCATTCATGCCAGGTCATGGTATATCTGTAATATTTCAGCTAATCACAGGTCCTGGTATATTGTAATATGCATTCATCCAGGTCATTGGGTATAATTCGTCTGAATATTCTTCATCCAGGTCATGTATATGCATGTAATATTCATCCATTCCACGGTCATGGTATATCGTAATATTCATTCATCCAGGTCCATGTATATCCCGTAAATTCATTCATCCAGGGTATGTATACTGTAATATCCATCAAGGAATGGTATATCGCCCTAATATTCATGTCAATCCAGGTCATGGTATATCTGTAATACTTAATTCATAAGGGTAATGGATATCTGTAATATCTCATTCATCCAGTCATGTATATATCTGTAATATTCATCCATCAAGGTCATGGTAATCTGTAATATTATCCATCCAGTCATGGTATTCTGTAATATAAATTCATACGGTTCCATGGTATATCTGTAATATCATAATCCAGGTATGGTAGTATCGTAATTTTCAATTCACCCAGGGTCATGGTAATCTGTAATATTCATCATCCAGGTCTATGGTATATCGTAATATTCATTCATCCTGGTCAGGTATATCTGGTATATTCATCATTCCTGGTCATGGTTTATCTGTAATATTCATCACATGTCATCGTGTACTATCTGTAATATTCATTCACAGGTCATGGTATATCTGTAATATTCATTCATCCAGGTCATGGATAATCTGTAATATTCATCATTCCAGGTCATGTATATCTGGTAATATTCATTCATCAGGTCATGGTATATCGAATATTCATTCAATCCAGGTCATGGTATATCTGGTAAAATTATTCATCCAGGTCGAATGAATTCCAGGTAAGTTATCTGTAATAGTCTCATCCAGGTCATGGTATATCTGTAAATTATATCATACAGGTCATGGTATATCTGTAATATTAAGTATACCAGGTACATGGTATATCTGTAATATTTCATCACAGGTAGGTATAGCATGTAATATTCATCCATCCAGGTATGGTATATCTGTAGATTCATTATCTCAGGTCATGGTTATATCTGTAATATTATCATCCAGGTCTGATATCGTAACCATCGGATGGAACTGTAAGATTAATTCATTACAGGTCATGGTATATTCTGTAATATTCATTCATCCAGGTCATGGTATATCTGTAATTTTCATTTCACCCATGTCATGTTCTGCTCTGATATCGTAATATTCATTCATCCAGGTCATGGTATATCTGTAATATTCATTCATCCTGGTCATGGTATATCGTAATATCATTAATCCTGGTCATGGTATATCTGTAATATTCATTCATCCATGTCATGGTATATCTGTAATATTCATTAATCCAGGTCATGGTATATCTGTAATATTCATTCATCAGGTCATGGTATATCTGTAATATTCATTATCCAGGCATGGTATATCTGTAATATTCATTCATCCAGGTCATGGTATATCTGTAATATTCATTCATCCGGTCATGGTATATCTGTATTATTCATAATCCAGGTCATGGTATATCTGTAATATTTCATCCATCCAGTCATGGTATATCTGTAATAAATTCATTCACCAGGTCATGGTATATCTGTAATATTCATTCATCCAGGTATTGTCATATAATCTGTAATATTATTCATCCAGGTCATGGTATATCGTAATATGTCATTATCCAGGTCATGGAATATCTGTTATATCATCCATCCAGTCATGGGGGTATCATCTGTAATATTCATTCACCCAGGTTTCATGGTATATCTGTAATATTCATTCATCCAGGTCATGGTAATCTGCTAATATTCATTCATCAGGCATTGGTTATCTGTAATATTCATTCATCCAGGTCATGGTATATTGTAAATATTCATTCATCCAGGTCATGGTATATCTGTATATTCAATCCATCCAGGTCATCGGTATATCTGTAATATTCATTCCATCAGGGTCATGGTATATCTGTAAATATTCATTCACCAGGTCATGGGGATATCTGTAATATTCATTCATCCAGGTCATGGTAGATCTGTAATATTCATTCATCCAGGTCCATGGTATTATCTGTAATATTCATTATCCAGATCATGGTATATCTGTAATATACATCATCCAGGTCATGGTTTATCGTAATATTCATCATCCAGGTCATGGTTATCTGTAATATTCATTCCCCAGGTCATGGTATATCTGTAATATTCCTTCATCCAGGTCAGGTATATCTGTAATATTCATTCATCAAGGTCATGGTATATCTGGTAATATTCATTTCATCCAGGTCTGGATATCTGTAATATTCATTCTAGGTCATGGGTATATCTGTAATATTCATTCATCCAGGTCATGGTATATCTGTAATTCATTTTCTCCGGTCATGGTATATCTGTAATATTCATCCATCAGGTCATGGTATATCTGTAATATTCATTCATCCAGGGTCAGGTATATCCGTAAAATTCATTCATCCAGGTCATGGTCTATCTGAATATCCATCCAGGTCATGGTATATCTGTAATATTCATTCATCCAGGTCATGGATAATCTGTAATATTAATTCATACAGGTCATGGTATATCTGTAATATTCATTCATCCAGGTCATGGTATATCTGAAATATTCATCCATCCAGGTCATGGTATATCTGGTAATATTCATTCATCCAGGTCATGGTATTCTGTAAAAATTCATTCATCCAGGTCATGGTATATCTGTAATATCCATCCAGGTCATGGTATATTGTAATATCATTCATCCAGGTCATGGTATATTGTAATATTAATTCATACAGGTCATGGTATATCTGTAATATTCATTCATCCAGGTCATGGTATATCTGTAATATTCATCCATCCAGGTCATGTATATCTATATTATTCATTCACCAGGTCATGGTATATCTGTAATAGCATCCATCCAGGTCATGGTATATCTGTAGTATTCATCCATCAGGTCATGGTATATCTGTAATATTAATTCATAAAGGTAATGGATATCTGTATATCATTTCATCCAGGTCATGGTATATCTGTAATATCATTACCCAGGTCATGGTATATATCTGTTAATATTCATTCATCCAGGTCATGGTATATCTGTAATATTCATTCATCCTGGTCATGGTATATCTGTAATATTCATTCATCCTGGTCATGGTATATCTGTAATATTCATTCATCCAGGTCATGGTATATCTGTAATATTCATTCATCCAGGTCATGGTATATCTGAATATTCATTATCCAGGTCAATTCAGAATTGACTTGTACAGAATCTGTGGCAATTATGTACCCTGGAAAAATCCCAATTAGCATATCACAGCCAAGTGTTAAGATACTTTTACAAGTCATTCTGAATTGAGAAAACCAGTCAGATGACAGTGAAACGTCTTCAAGGACTAAACTCAATCCAGTTGAATCTAACTGAATACCACAGATATATTCCTTTGTAATTTCAATTTTTATAGTTATTGCTGAGTTTAAAAGGTGTTATTAAGTAAAAATACAATTACGAATTGTATTATATTTGAAGTTTACATTCATCTTTTAAAGTATATTTCATATATTTACTTGTGTGCCAGTCATTTAATTAACAATTCTCTAAATCTCTAGATCCCAGTTTTACCTTTTTTGTAGTCTGTTTCTTTCCATGGCTTAATTCCACATTCGGTGGTTTCTCTAGTTGTGATCCAGAAGGCTGTTCTTTCCATTCATGTCTGAAAAATTTCTACATCACAATTGAAGTTTGACGTATTGCTCATATTCTTTAAGAAATATTTGTAGTCTGTTATTATAAAACTTAATAAAGTTGTTTTTAGTACATGGTCCCTTAGTTATCATCCTACATATTGACTTTATATTTATGAAGTGGCAGGTGGCTGCCCTGCTTAAAGGAATAGTTCACTTGAAAAGTGAACTATTCCTTTAATGTATTGATTGAAGGACCAGGAGGTTAAGGAGCTATGCCTTACCTTCCGTTCTTCAATCAAATGACCAGGAGTGACTAGAAACTGAATCCAGATGGATCCTCCGGATTTCGGGACTTCGGAAGATTTTTTCGATAATTTTCGAAAGTTCGGGGCTACTTCAGTAATTTTCGAAAATAGCCTCGAAAATACAATCGGAGACCATTTTCGAGTTTCCGATCGTATTTCGAAAATCTAACGTTCACAGGCTATTTTCGAAATTTTCAAAAAATGTCTCAAAAAATTCAAAAATCTTCAAAAATACGATCGGAAACTCGAAAATGGTCTCGGATCGTATTTTCGATAATTAGCAACGTTCGAGGCTTTTTTTCGAAAATTATCGAAAATAGTCCTGTACTTTCGAAAATATAGAAATTCGTTCCAGTTTCGGATTTTCAGATCTTCGGATTTTCCCGAGATCCGTTATCCGAAAACAGAACGAAACTAGTGAGTTTCGGCCATCTCTAGAAGTGACAAGTCCTGACTGCTTCCTGGTTCAGAGTAACTATAGCGCTCATGCTCGAAAATGAGTGCTATAGTTACTCTGAAAAGGAAGCGGTCGGGACCTGTCACCCTGGTTCAATCAAACATTAAATGAATAGTTAAAATTAATATACAGGTTAATTGTATGTTTTTTATTAATAGCTGCAATTTTAATAGAACGGCCAGTAGGTGTTTACATAGCATGCAAAACCAGGAGAGCCCGCTACAGGCCCGGTTTAATTTATTTATTTATTTCTAGACAGCATGAATACTGACAGCCTGGACAATACAAAACAATCAGCTGGTTTGACTGATTTGCTTCTGATCCTACATTTCTCTATGTACCTGTTTTCTTTGTGGTAGGTCTGGTGCGCGACATATAACTATCAGGGAGACTCAATTAAAGTTCTTATCCTTAAAAATGGTGCTAATATTGCCCCAACCAATCAGATATTATTTGACATTTGAAAGCTAACACCGATTGGTTGGGGTAAAATTAGCACCATGTTTAACAATAAGAACTTTTATTGAATAAAGGCTGGGCCCACATAGCGCATTTTCCACTCATTGCACATGTGTTTCCTTTGTGGAAATTCCCACGATTCTGTTGCGCATGATTGCGCGTCGGTTCGCGTTTTGCATTTTTTTGTGCGATCGCATGCGATTTCTCTTTGTAAACAGCGAAAACGCAAAGGCAAACACAAAAAACAACGCGTGCGCCCAATCACAGAAATCGTGCACCCATCGCGTGTGCGATATCAATCGGGATTTTGTGCACATTTTGGCATTGGAGTGTGGCCTTGGCCTAGCCCTGTATGTTTTTAGAACACACAGCCCAAGGTAACAGGTTTACAAGCCCTAGCTTACAATGAGACATTACAAAATAATCAGCTGACTGATTACATGCTTTTTCTGTTTGCTTCCATTATGTCTCCAGGGAATATATAGTTTCTACATGTAACTGACTTTATATATATTAAGCTGTTTGGATAGTGTTATAAGGCCACTGCTTTTAGCAAGACAGAATACATGAGGTTGTTATTATATATATATAAGGTTTATTTTTACATGGTATTTGTCCCTTAATTTTTCTTACCAGTACACAAAAGATTCTTAATAATATTTGCAACAACAAGACATAAGGTTCATACACACCTGAAGATTTGTACAGACCCTGAGCCCTGACCGACACTGAACCCGCCGAACGCCCGCGACGAACGTCCGAAACGGTTGCGCATGTGAATGCGTTCACAGGGTCGTCTGGCAATCCACCTGGCGTCACGGGTCTGGTACAAATCTTCAGGTGTGTGTATAACCTTTAGAATGAAATAGCCCAATCCTCTATGCAGCAATGAATTTAGAATATATAGTAGTTTACCTTCTCTATCTGACAATAGCTCTCTAGGAGCTGATCAACGTCTACACAGGAATGTTTCTTCATTTCTTCTTAACTGAATGTTTTACAGCCACAGAGAAATAAAACCCAGTTAGCAAATCAGTAAATGAATTAAAATGTAACACAATGTGTATACTATTTCTACATGTACTGAGGGAACGTTCGCCATAAAACACATATGTATGAAAACGCATTCAATAAACACCATGGGTCAGGAAATACTGTGATCAAGGTTAGTCCATTTAACACCGTTGTAAAATAAGATGTACTTTATGCTTTTATTATTGACAGATAATCTGCGGGTTTTCTATAATTATGGCATTTTTATATACAAGAAACCAGCAGATACATATGTTAAATAATAAAAGCACACAGTACATTTTACTACACGAATAACGATAAACACCCGGTAGTAACATAACGACCACAGTGTACAAACGACCACTTTTATTATATATCACTGTACAAACTGCACAGTTTTACCAATAGAAATAATAACTGCAATATTTACCGATTACATTGTGTCTAATGCTATTTGTTTTGTCACACATTGAGCGAATGTGAGCATTTGAGTCACAGGAAACTCAAATATAAAGTTTTATTCCATCCACATACATATAAACAAAAATAAAGTGCAATGAAACAGTATATCACAATATAGAATTGTGGGACAAATGCAGTGCAGACATGCACATTAAAACTTAGCATAATAATTTAATATAAAAAAACTGTCAATAGTCAAGGAACACTCCAGCCAACACCGCTGTTGGTGCAATCCCCCTAGCCCTCCACTCCCAGGGGCCAGATGAATCTCCAACAAGAGAAAGATATGGGGAGCACACTAATCAGGTGAATTCACAACTATTTATTGTAACAACACATACAACGTTTTGGGAAGCCCTGTCTGTTTCAGGAGAGGAAGGGACAGGGCATCCCGAAATGTTGTATGTGTTGTTACAATAAATAGTTGTGAATTCGCCTGATTAGTGTGCTCCCCCATATCTTTCTTTTGTTGGATACCCCAGTAATACCAGTCTCCAGCAGGCATTGGGCCTCCTGTTACGTAGAGGAAACAAAAGTATATGTAGGGAGTTCTAATATGGATCTTGAAAAATTACCCTACATAACAAGCTCACAGCATTGCATCAATTGCTACGGCAAAGTACAACCATCTTGGGTATCCCCGAGGACACTGGTAAAATTAAGTTTACCCGGTCCCAACTATTCTGGGACTAACATGAGAAGTCTAGTCCTTGGTTGGCAATACCCATTGTACGTCCACGCTATTTAACTGGTGCCTACATAAGGACCAACCAGTCGCCAGTGCTGAAAAAGAAAAAAATATATCATTTCCACTTCCGGGGGTTGAATGAAATCTCTTTCTTATGTATAGGCCCAAATCTGCGTAGGACTTCCTCTTCCTTGTCCACATTTCACGCCTATCCAAGGGCTTCCTCAGTTTCTCCTGATAAATGTGGGGGGAGTCCCTTTTATCTTTTGTTTAAAAGTGCTGATTTTTATTTTTTTAATTTGAAAATGCTACTGCATCAAAAAATGGTTCTTATATCCATCCTAAACACGTGCAATAGTTTTCATGTGCAACTTACAGTCCACCTATGCATCATAAGCTATTTTTATATAGCTATTTGCTACAATCCATATACTGTACTGTTGCTGCATCATAAACATTACATGAACTGAATGCAATTTTTTTTGTTTGTATGTATAAGAATTTTACATATATTTTCGATTCTATACCTCATACAAAATTATCTTCTTGAATAATGAATTAATCATATCCACCTATGGCACCACCAGATTTACCTCAAACCTCATATAAAACAACAAAATTGCATTTCTTCCTTCAAACTGGCTCTATGGGGCTATTATTAAAGGACCGTTATTAACGGACAAAAATTACCGCCGCACATCGTCGTGGCGAAAACTTTATTTTCACCATATTTATAAGGCGATCCACATCTCCGCAAAAAGCATTACCGCGGTGATGTTCAGCGGTAATTTGAACTCCCTTTGCGGGGATATGTACTTAGTGTAATGTGCTAAGTAAAGTAACGCCGCGAAGGGAGTTTTAATCCACCGTACGGAGCAGGGGGCTGGGAAGGGGCGAATTGAAACGGCCGACATTAACACAGCAAATCAGTTACAGCCGCTTTATAAATAGAAGTGAGCAGTAACTGATGCGACTTTAATGGGCCTTAACTTTTCGTTGCGGGTTTCGCCCTTTTATAAATCGCGTTAATAGCGGAAAAGGGCGGGAAACTGGCAGCAAATAGTTATTGTTTATAAATATGCCCCAATGTTTTCATCCTCAAGATCCAAATAGTTGTCTCTGGTGAAGCTCTATCAATATCTCCTCCTATCCCCAGAGATATGTTTCAATCCCTCAGAAAGACCACTTAGCCCGTCCACATGTATTTTAACTATGCTTAATCTCTCACCATCTCCATTTCTACATATTTTAACTGTTTTGTTAGATATTTACATTCTTCTCTTCAGGCTCCTGTGTAGTAGCTCAATGACAAATGTACCTCAAGTTTGGGGCCCATTTAGCTGTCATACGGTGAAAAGTACCAGAGCGATCTCAGTGTTTGTGAAATATATCCATGATTTTATCCCAATCTGGTTATATTCCAAGATTAACTCTTTCCTTTCTGGATACTTTTCTCTATTTTTTTTTCTAAATAACGTCTTTCACGGAAACGTTCGCTAGCTCTGCAGATGTTGAGTAGTTTCTTTTGACTCTATTGGCTAATGGCATCCCACTTTAGGATGGTGACTCGAAGCAAGTAACACAGAGTTTACAGCAGTAGACTTCTATAGTTCTGTGTTCCTAAAGTCTCCATATTTTTAAAGATGTAAGGTCCAAAAAATTGACTGATGGCTCTTTAGTCCGACCACTGAGCCCCTTCTGAGAAGCAGGACATTGTCGCATAACAAAGCCATAGGATGACCTCCGTGGTCCCCTGGATCTGGCCATAATTTGTTTTTAAAGCAAATACATTGGTCTCCATTTACCCAGACTGGCTGGGGAAATATATGGAGTTAAAGTCGCGCTAACCGGTTCGCTACCAGTTTAGCGCGACTTTCGCTCCATATTAGCGTTGGATGTGCGGGTTATGCAAAAATCACCAGCGCATCCGACCCTCGCAATTTAATATGCATTTAAGCGCAGGATTTTAACGCCAGCAAATAGCTGGCATTAAAATCCCGCAGTGGGTAATCCCTTACTGGGATTTACCACATTCGCAAACACGAATATTAAATCAGAAGCATTTACCCAGAGCGATAGCGGCTCTGGGTAAATGAGCCCCATTGTTTTCTTATACAAAAGCCAACAACAAAATCACAAAATATGTATTTGAATTTATTTATCCCTCTAGTATCTAAGAAGGACTCGCCACCCTGATGCAATAGTGTGGGGGATAGAGATTTATAACCCCCTAAACGTCCATGTACCAAGATCGTATTTCTCTCTCTCCATCGTGATACCATCAGTTTTTTGGAGGACATCTCCTGTGTCTAGAACAAATGAACTAAGGGTAGCTAGATAGGGATGCAGCATATCGTCCACCAATCTGCATAAATGTTCTGTGGAGCCCCCTGGGGAGGGATTTTTTGATGCACCATAGGGATTAAATAGAATGTGGGAAGACGAAGTGTTGGATCCTTCTGTTTGGTAAATACAACACTATATATTCCTCGGTAAAGATCTATTTTCATCTTTTGGACTGCCGGAAGGGGGTTGTAACTTGAGACACTACGCCAGTGAACTGATCAAACACAATATGAAACTTTGTTTTGTTGTTTTGTCATAATGACATCATTACCCCCATTGTCAGCACATGCTTTGAAAACAGTACAGTCTTTGGGGGCAACAAAAAACATCCAGAGGGACCAGATTTGGCTCACGTTTGACATGGTGCCTTTGGTCATACAGCACATGAATGGGTTTTTGCACATTATAACAGGGAAGCAGTATCTCAATTAAATTTTTTTTTTTAATTACAAAATTGTAAACACCACTAGAGGGAGCACTTAACTTATGATAAAGACGGCTCACGGCCAGTGTAACACCCACATGTTATTGCTTCAAATTAATCAGTTCCTTCTATTTTTTTATTACAGAAAGTACAGAAAGACATTTACTAAATCTCAATATACAATATCGAAACCATGCGACAGTATTATTACATGTATGGGCCCCCTTTAAGGCCCAGTACATATGGACATTAGTTAGAACAGGTCTGATCTAATTTTCACAGAGTTTAACTGACGTCTGTCGGCCGCACCGAAAATGTCAATCAGTTTTTCTGGCCAATTGATTGAAATTCTGCACTGGACAATATTGATGACTGTGCCTTACCAAATTACTGCCCACAATGCACTAAAACAAGCTCACAGACATATTATTGTGGATTTATATAGCGCTAACATCTTCTGTAGCGCTTTACAATTACATGTATACATTCACATCAGGCCTGCCCCAAGAGCTACAATCTAAGCACATTTATTTGACACATACACCCTATCAGTAGTCCTTATGATTGTGGGGGAAACCTGAGTGCCGGAGGAAACCCACGCAAGCACGGGGAGACCTCAGGACTTTAGTGCTGCAAGGCATCAGTGCTAACCACTGAGCCCACGTGCTGCACAGTTTAGGGACTTATATGGCTAATAGGACTATCAGAGTTTTCTAGTCAAATATAAGGCACCTTTCAGATGTCTGAAAACTACAACTTCAGCATTCCCTAATGTGCAAACTAAAGAGATTATAAAATACCAATAACGATTGGTATTTTCCAATGTCGGTAAATTGTGTGATACCACGTTTTATTAATACAGCCCTCCGAATGTTATCATGCTATGACACCTTCTTCCAACCAATCCGACCAACCAGCCAATCCAGTAATTAGCACTAGCAGTGTTTTCTTGTGAATGTTCTCTGCGTATAATCACAACCTTCAGGGTGAGGACACAAAGAAACCCATATAATTATGATTATGTCTGCTTTTCTATGTGCTTTCATACAGCTGCGGAACTGCGAGATTGGAGGCCGGGCCCTTGAAACACACCCTCCCCAGTGCACGCAATCAGCTCTTTATCAACAGCTGATAGCCCGTATGCAGTAAAGATATAGCTGATCACACTATCTTTACTGCATACACGCTACCAGTTGTTTTAAAAACTGCTGATCACAGAGTGTATGGAGATCACAGGCCTCTTACCCCCTGGGCCCCTCCGCCATTGGGGCCCTGTGAGCCCAGTAGTTATGCTACTGCTTCCATATACTGATATTAAATGTGATACCTAACTAGATTGTAAGTGTACGGGGCAGCGTGTTTCACGCTCGCGTTTTGCGCATGCGTTTCCGCCTTTTCGCGTTATGGACACGCATGCATTAACGCACCAAAAATGGTGAACGCGTGCATTACCAAACGCGAACGGACGCGCAACGCATGCACATCGGAAATCGCGGGAATTTTCGCGTTCCCGCGATTTCCATTTTAGCGAAAATCGCGGGTGCAAACGCGAGCGCGAAACGCGTGCGCAAACGCGCGAAAAACGCGCTAGTGTGGCCTAGCCCTAAATTGTGATCGCATGCGTAACAAAAACACAACTGATCACAGCACAACAGTGGGGCCTATTCCCATGATTTACATTCTAATTAAAATGTCACTGCAGATTGCAAAGTGCAAACGGGTCGCAAAACGCAACACAGGCAAGTTAGTGTGGCCTAGCACTTAGTTGGGAGTGAGTTGGGAGTTATTTTATCCTCTAATTAGCCTGGTTCAGAACATGGAATTCTATTTGGAAATGATGGATTTCCCATACAATATCCTGAGAAATGAAAACAATGCCCTTAATCTCGTGTGCAAAGATACCACATTTTTTAGCCATTGGTGCAGTAATACCATAGCTGGAGGATTGGTTGCAAAAAATAAATTAAAAAACTGTTCCTGAGAAATTTGACCTTATCTTATCTTTCTGGACCTATTTCCTAACCAGCGGTGAATGTTGTAACTTGTCATGTTTTGTTTTTCTACTAAATGCTAAAACCATATGAGGTTTTCACGCAACTTTAGATGGAAATATACCCTGGGAATTTATTAAAACAGTGCACTGTAACTTTAACAACTTATTTGGATATTGATTATACGTACTTACAAAGAACCGTTATGACTTTAATATAGGGAGCTTATGGAACATATCTGCATGTGTGGCAATTTGAACAATCCTTCTGGGGTTCGGATTGGATGGGTCAAGTTGTGCAGTCTCAGGGGCAGATCTTAAGGTAGCCATACTATACACGATTATACTTACCCGACCAATCGATCATGCAACGTGTCGAGCGATCCAGCAGGAACCGCTTCTGTAAGTCGCATTAAGATCGGGAGAAGAGGTTCCTACAGGATCAATCAAACGTTGCGTGATCGCTTGGTTGGGTAAGTAATATCGTGTATATGTATGGACACTTTAAAAGATGAGTCCAGCACTCAATGAAAAATTGCATACAGGTAAATCACATCCCAAACCCCAAAACTACAACAGTTAGAAAGCAGGAGAGTATAAGACTAACCTGAAATGTCCTGTTACCCCAGTTTCTGATTTCTAGATCTTTAAAATAGCGACAGATATGACAATCACAGACAATGACTACCGTATATACTCAAGTAAAAACCGTCCCGAGTTAAAACCGAGGTACCTAGTTTTAGGTATAAAAGGAGGAAAACCACATTGACTCGAGTATAAACCGAGGGGGGTAGTATTTGCCACTTAAGATATTTGGAAACACAACTCCCAGCATGTTGGGAGTTGTAGTTTTCAAAATCTAAGTGGCAAATACTTGCAAATAGGGGTAAATCCTCCTTTATTTGTGCATCAGTATGCACAAATAAAAAAGGTTTTTATCTTATGTAAGTATTTGCCACTTAAGATGTTGTCCTTGGTCCCTGTGCTATTCTCCTACAAGTCCGCAAGTCAATGTTTCTCCTACCTTGTCCGGCAGCCGCTCGCTCCTCGCTCACCAGCCTCTGCGCTCCAGGATGATGTCACTTCTCGGGCCGCAAAGTGAGAGGCACCGTGTAGTGACATCATCCGGATGCCCGCTGAGGATGCGGATCGCACGGCGCCGGACAAGCTTTTTTAAAGCCTGAAAATCTCGGTTTATACTCGAGTATATACAGTAAATGCTATTCCCATAGATGCCACTTCTGAGCATGCACAAGCTCATAATACACTCATAAAGCTTGGAGGTAGGCGTAAGTAGGAAACGCACATTACCCCAAACAACCCACTTGTGTTTTAATCTTACAAGTCCATTTGGGTTATAAGGATTGTGTTTTAATCTTACATTTCCCCAAAGTCCCATTCGGAGTTATAAAAACTTACAAACAGCCAATCCCACGCAGCTCCCTCCTCTTCTTCTGGTAATGACTGGCAGTCATGGCTGTGACAGGGACGTCACGCCATAATGAACGAGTGTTTGCAAGGAGCGAGGAGCGGGGGACATCTGGGGGGTTCATTTGTATGTAAGTTCTTATAACTCAGAGTGGGAGTGTCAGGGAAAGATAAGATTAAAACACAAAAGTGTGGTTTTGGGGGGTATAAATGCTTTAACGATGGTATCGTAAATTTACGATCAATAATCCACGGAGATACCGATCATAATTCTACAATAACGAAGTCGTAGATTTACGATCCCCATAGAATAACCATTGCAGTAGTTTACTACCGCACGGTATTCTACGATCGAATGTTCGTTAATTAACGGACGTGTCGGTCATAAATGTACAATCGTGATTGTAAATTAACTAACCCGTGTATCGCTAAAAAGCAATACCGCAGCTTTATAAATATGGCCCTATGTATCAACGTCTGCTATGTATGATTTCTGGATTAAAGTGATTTCTGGCAATGTATGAATGAGGTTTGCATGAGGTTTAGACATCAGATGCGGCGGTTCCACATTCGGTTTTGTGCCGCATGTACAAGTGATGTATTAAAGTTTTATGCAACATTTCAGTAGATTTTTATGACTATTTTGTACGCCATGAATATTATGGCCTTATTACAATACGTTGAGAAATGTAATCACATTTTTGTTCATTTGATGGCTGATTGGTATAACACTGCTATGCACGGAGACCACCACATTCACGGGAGACTCCCGGAAGATGGGAGGGGTGGAATACCTGGAACAAGTGGTAATATGCAACCGGAAAATTGGGGCAATTGTAGCTCTGTCACTAATTGCCCTATGTTCATACTGTATATGGTTGCAAACACATCCAATTAAAAAACTCTGGCAATACCACAGAAATTCCTAAACTTAATCAAAGAAATAGGTTAAGATAAAATTGTTGTTTGGGGCCCTTTCTGTGATGTATTTACTGTATATTGAACTGTTTCTCAACCAGGGCCCTGGGCATGAAACTAAGTTGCATTGTGGGTAATCTGCTCGTCTAACAACAATAATCCGTTTACCGATCCCATTGTGTCCTGGCTGGGAATTCTGGGAGTTATAGTTCATACAAACATCTGGACATTGCTGCTGTACTTACACTATAGCAATAACAGCACATACATACTGTATGGGTTAAGGGGATGTAAATGGAATACTTGCCCTTTGTCAGTTTTTCAGCTGAGGCTGAAATCTGTCAATTTCACACTGAGCACATAACGGGTAAACATTGACCTTTTGCCCCAGAAGTGAACCGTTACCGGGGGAACGCAAATGTACATGTCTTCCCTTCCTGCAACTACAGAACCAATCCAATGTATATCAGACATCCACCCTGCCGACCTGGCTTCCGGGCAGGGTGGGGAGAAGGAGGCATGGCCGTGTTACGTGACGTCACTAAAGGGGTGGGGGGTCAAGGGAGGGGCCAGTTACGCCCCTACCCTAGCCACGCCTCTAACGTGACGTAATTACGTCACGTTGAGGCGTGGCTAGGGGCGTAACTGGCCCGTGTGACGTAATTTACAAAAGAAAGAAGGCGTTCTGGAGGCAGACTCTCAGGTAGGTTCAGGTTGAAGAGTAGTTTGGTGGTCTCTCGCGGGTGTGCGGGAGACCACCCCAAAATGGACACCCCGCAACTCCCGGGAGGGGTGGGATACCTGGTATATATAAGGGATAATGTTCCTTTACATTGTAAATATAAGGGATATGCTCCCCTTACAGTGTAATATATATGGGATAATGTTCCCCTTACATGTAATTAATATGGGATAATGTACCCCTTACAGTGTAATATATAATGGATAATGTACCCCTTACAGTGTAATATATAAGGGATAATGTACCCCTTACAGTGTCATATATAAGGGATAATGTTCCCCTACAGTGTAATAATAAGGATAATGCCCCTTGCATTGTAAATATAAGGGATAATGTGCCCCTTACATGTAATATATAAGGGATAGGTTCCCTTACATTGTAATATATAAAGGATAATGTATCCCTTACAGTGGTATATATAAGGGATATTGTTCCCCTTATAGTGTAATATATAAGGATATGTTCCCCTTACAGTGTAATAATATGGGAAAATGATCCCCTTGCAGTGTAATCTATAAGGGATAATGTTCCCCTTACAGTGTAATATATAAGAGATAATGTTCCCCTTACAGTGTAATATATAAGGGATAATGTTCCCCTTACAGTGTAATATAAGGGATAATATTCCCTTACAGTGTAATATATAAGGGATAATGTTCCCCTTACAGTGTAATATATAGGGGATAATGTCCCTTACAGTGTAATATATAAGGGATGAGTGCCCCTTACCGTGTAATATATAAGGGATAATGTTCCCTTACAGTGAATAATTAAGGGATAATGTGCCCCTTACAGTGTAATATATAAGGATAATGCTCCCTTACAGTGTAATTATAAGGGATAATGCTCCCCTTACAGTGTAATATGTAAGGGATAATAACCTTACAGTCTAATTTATAAAGGATAAGTTCCCTTACAGTATAACAATATAAGGGAAAATGTTCCTCTTACAGTGTAATATAAAGGGGATAATGTACCCCTTACGGTGTATGTAATATAAGGGATAATGTTCCCCTTACAGTGTAATATATAAGGGATAATGTACCCCTTACAGTGTAATATATAAGGGATAATGTGCCTCTTACAGTGTAATATATACGGATAATATTCCCCTTACAGTGTAATTATATAAGAGATAATGTTCCCCTTACAGTGGAATATATAAGGGATAATGTGCCTCTACAGTGTAATATATAGGGGATAATGTACCCCTTATAGTGTAAAATATAGGGATAATGTTCCCCTTACAGTGTAATATATAAGGGATAATGTTCCCCTTACGTGTATATATAAGGGATAATGTACACCTTACGTGTATTATACGTAAGGGATAATGTCCCCTACAGTGTATATATAAGGGATAAGTTTCCCCTTACAGTGTAATATATAAAGGAAATGTGCCCCTTATAGTGTAATATATAAGGGATGTTACCCTTACAGTGTAATAATAAGGGATAATGTGCCTTACAGTGTAACATATAATGGATAATGTTCCCCTTACAGTGTAATATACAAGGGATAATGTACCCCTTACAGGTGTAATATATAAGGGATAATGTTCCCCTTAGTGTTATATATAGGGATAATGTTCCCTTACAGTGTAATATATAAGGGATAATGTTCCCCTTACAGTGTATATATAAGGGATAATGTACCCCTTACAGTGTAATATATAAGGGATAAACGTACCCCACAGTGTAATATATAAGAGATAATGCTCCCCTTACAGTGTAAATATACAAGGGATAATGTTCCCTTACAGTGTATTAAATATAAGGGATATGGTTCCCCTACAGTGTAATATATAAGGGAATTGTTCCCCTTACAGTGTAAATATAAGGGATAATGTTCCCCTTACAGTGTAATATATAAGGGATAATGGTCCCCTTACAGTGTAATAATATATAAGGGATAATGTTCCCCTACAGTGTAATATAAGGGATATTGTTCCCCTTACAGTGTAATATATAAGGGATAATGTTCCCCTACAGTGGTTAATATAAGGGATAATGTACCCCTTACAGTGTAATATATAAGAGTAATGCCCCTTACAGTGTAATATACAAGGGATAATGTTCCCCTTACAGTGTGTAATATATAAGGGATAATGTTCCCCTTACAGTGTAATATATAAGGGATAATGTTCCCCTTACAGTGTAACTATAAGGGATAATGTTCCTTACAGTGTAAATATAAGGGATAATGTTCCCCTTACAGTGTAATATATAGGGGATAATGTTCCCCTACAGTGTAATATATAAGGAGAATGTTTCCTTACAGTGTATATATAAGGATAATGTTCCCCTTACAGTGTAATATATAAGGGATAATGTGCCCCTTACAGTGTAATATATAAGGGATAATGTTCCCTTACAGTGTAATATATAAGGGATAATGTTCCCCTTACAGTGTAAACATATAAGGATAATGTTCCCCTTAAGTGTAATATATAAGGGTAATGTTCCCCTTACAGTTGTAATATTAAGGGATAATGTGTCCCCTTACAGGTGTAATATATAAGGATAATGTTTCCCTTACAGTGTAATAATAAAGGATAATGTTCCCCTTACAGTGTAATATATAAGGGTAATGTGCCCCTTACAGTGTAATATATAGGGATAATGTTCCTTAGTGTAAAAATGTAATGGTTTTTAGGTATAAAGGTAATGTTCCCCTTACAGTGTAATATATAAGGGATAATGTTCCCCTTCAGGGTAATATATAAAGGATAATGTTCCTTACAAGTGTAATATATAGGGATAATGTTCCCCTTACAGTGTAATATATAAGGGATAATGTCCCCTACACGTGTAATATAAGGGATAATGTTCCCCTTACAGTGTAAATATAAGGGATATATGTTCCCCTTACAGTGTAAAATATATAGGGATAATGTTTCCCTTACAGTGTAATAATAAGAGGATAATGTTCCCTTACAGTGTAATATATAAGGGATAATGTTCCCCTTACAGTGTAATATATAAGGGATAATGTTCCCTTACAGTGTAATATAAGGGATAATGTTCCCCTTACAGTGTAATATATAAGGGATATGTTCCCTTACAGTGTAATATATAAGGGATAAGTTTCCCCTTACAGTGTAATATAAAGGTATAAGTTTCCCTACGGTGTATATAAGGAATGTTCCCCCTTACAGTGTAAATATAAGGGATAATGTTCCCCTTACAGTGTATATATATAAGGGATAATGTTTCCCTACAGTGTAAATATATAAGGGATAATGTTTTCCCCTTACGTGTAATATATAAGGGATATGTTCCCCTACAGTGTAATATATAAGGGATAATGTTTCCCTTACAGTGTGAATATATAAGGGATTAGTTCCCCTTACAGTGTAATATATAAGGGATAATGTTCCCTTACAGTGTAATATATAAGGGATAATGTTTCCCTTACAGTGTGTAAATATAAGGGATAATGTTCCTACAGTGTAATATATAAGGATAATGTTTCCCTTACAGTGTAATATATAAGGGATAATGTTTCCCTTACAGTGTAATATATAAGGGATAATGTTCCCCTTACAGTGTAATATATAAGGGATAATGTTCCCTTACAGTGTAATATAAGGATAATGTTTCCCTTACAGTGTAATAATAAGGGATATTGTTTCCCTTACAGTGTAAATATAATAGGATAATGTTCCCTTACAGTGTAATTATAAGGGATAATGTTCCCCTTACAGTGTATATATAAGGGATAATGTTCCCTTACAGTGTAAATATAAGGGATATTGTTCCCAGTCCCCTTACAGTGTAATATATAAGGGATAATGTTCCCCTTACAGTGTAATATATAAGGGATAATGTTCCCCTTACAGTGTAATATATAAGGGATAATGTTTCCCTTACAGTGTAATATATAAGGGATATTGTTCCCCTTACAGTGTAATATATAAGGATAATGTTTCCCTTACAGTGTAATATATAAGGGATAATGTTCCCCTTACAGTGTAATATATAAGGGATAATGTTCCCCTTACAGTGTAATATATAAGGGCCGAGGTGACTTACTATCCTTATATTATAATTTGAGGGGTGCATTATTTCTTATAATACAGTACATAGGGTTTATACTTGGTCTTTACACTCATTGTACCGACACACACACTGTTTCTCCTCATATATAAATTTACAGATCTCTTTTGCACTGCACCTGAAAGTTATTTTGAATAAAAGTTTGAGCTGCATATATAACATATACTAATATGTATATAATAAAGGGAAATGCAGCTAAGCCCTGTTTAATTCTTGCTCTATGTGTATATTAATCCCTGCCACTTTAAGGGTAGTCCAGTTAGAAAGAAGGTTTATAAAATCTGTAATCTCACATGGTGCCATATTTATAAAGGCAGAGATAACTATATAGTGTGTTGAGGCACAGGACTGAATCATTCATTCAAATAACGCTCTAGTGAGTTCAGGTGCAGGTACCAGAATCAGATACTAATATAGGAATAACATAGAGAAAAGAAGGTACCGCACACAGAATGTACAGACTATGTACAACCCTTTATTAGAGAGACAGATTGGGGTATAATGTGCAAACACATTAAAAACATTTAAAATTACACAATATATACAAATAGAAAACAGTAGCACCCTGACTAATAAATACAAAGTGTATAGTGCAAGTGCAGCCCTCCATCACTGAAAAAACACAGCAATAAATCACATGCAAAACTCCATTTAAGAGTATCATACACTTATCTGTTCCTGATACCCGATAGTCGTTAGGTCATAGTAGTCAGTCGGTATAGAGAATTTCGGGGACAAGAGGGCTCCGTCAGGGTGCTGGGTAGATGACCCAAGGAATGCCGGACGCGTTTCGCCCTAGACCAGGGCTTTCTCAACAGCGTGCGCTGATACTCTTATATGGAGTTTTGCATGTGATTTATTGCTGTGTTTTTTCAGTGATGGAGGGCTGCACTTGCACTAGACACTTTGTATTTATTAGTCAGGGTGCTACTGTTTTCTATTTGTATATATTGTGTAATTTTAAATGTTTTTAATGTGTTTGCACATTATACCCCAATCTGTCTCTCTAATAAAGGGTTGTACATAGTCTGTACATTCTGTGTGAGGTACCTTCTTTTCTCTATGTTATTCCTATATTTATAAAGGCACGCTTGACGATAACGATTGTGGATTTATGATTCCCATAGAATACCATTGTTGTGGTTTACTACCGCTTGCTATTCTACAACCGAACGTTAGTAAATTAACAAAGTTTGGCATAAATGTACGATGACGGCCATGCATTTACATCCGCCGTTGTAATTTACCGATAACATTAGCAAATTAGCGGTACTGCGCATTTATAGGTTCCCTAGAGGAGGTCATACTAAATAGAGAAGCAGGTGTTCAGGGTTTCAACTTTTCTCACTAGGTTAGGACTGACGCTTGGCTACAGCTTTGTAGGGGCGCATCAGCCTAAGCATGTTTGTACAATGTAACTAACGGTATGCATTTTAAAGGACAACTAAACTTACCTAACCTGCCATCCATAATTGAACAATACCCAGGAAAAGGACATTAAGAGCTAGTCCACACTAGCACGTTTTTTGTGCGTTTGCACACGTGTTTCATGCTCGCGATTGTGCCGATGATTTTCGCTAAAATGGAAATTGCGGGAACGCGAAAATTCCCGGGATTTCCGATGCGCATGTGATTGCGCGTCCGTTCGCTTTTTGGTAACACATGCGTTTCCATATTGCAAAACGACAAAAACACATGTGCAAAACACACGCAGATGCAAAACGCGCAAGAATCCCGCACACAAACGCGTGCGATAACGCTCGCGATTTTGTGCGCGGTTCCTGTGCGTTGCAGTGTGTCCTCAGCCTAACCTGGAGGTCCTCACCTCTGGGTACTTTACAGAATGTCAGTAATAGTTACTAGGAGCGCTCCTTCATTGTACATTGTCCACTGCTCTTCAATCTTTCTGTCCCAGATGGGGCGAATGGGAAGGCGTTATTATCGCAGAGCACATCTTCCCATTGACTATTATACGGACTGCAGTCAAAGGGCAGAAGAGGAGCCGGCTGGTGAAGTAGTGCTTCTAGTACAGTAAAGTACCCAGGGGTGAGGACCTAGCGGTTTAGTTCCTTAAATATGAAAAAGAGAAGCGAGGGGGAGGTGAGCATCATTTTCCTTTAGCCTTAGTGCAGTTGATTACTGTCAAACACACACACACACACACACACACACACACACACACACACACACACAGTAATATATAAGGGATAATGTTCCCCTTACAGTGTAATATATAAGGGATAATGTTCCCCTTACAGTGTAATATATAAGGGATAATGTTCCCCTTACAGTGTAATATATAAGGGATAATGTTCCCCTTACAGTGTAATATATAAGGGATAATGCACCCCTTACAGTGTAATATATGTAATAATCGGCCGGGAGGCCGGGGTACTTATGAGTACGCTTTAGGAGGAGGCGCTCCGATGGCTGGTGGGATTGCAACACTGGATACAAGAGACTGCTGGGAACTGTAGGCTGAGGAATGGCGGCTAGGTGCTGCCAGAGAGAAGGCAGGATACTGGAACTGGCAAGGTTAAACAGATGCTGGTATGGCAAGGTAAGTCTCTGGAGCATGCAAGGTAAGTCTCTGGAGCAGGCTAGGTAAGTAGTTGGTACAGGTATGGCAAGATAAGTCTCTGGAGCAGGCTAGGTAAGTAACTGGTGCTGGTGAGGAACAGGATCCAGGGCAGGTAAGTAGAAGGAGCCGGGGAGGTAGCTAACGCTACTAACAGGCACCGGGTCCAGACGGACGCCGGTTTTTGAATTCTCGTGCCGCCTGGCGTGTCGGCGTCGTGACGGCGGGACCGGAGCGACAGGTAAGTTTGTGACAACATATAAGGGATAATGCGCCCCTAACAGTGTAATATATAAGGGTTATACAGACCGGTCTGTAGTTGGCTCTCTGGTTTTGCATTTAGATTGTGAAATGCCGTAGAAGTCTTTTTAAAGACATAGCATTCCATAGAGCTTCCATGGAAACATGGTAAATTCCCTGAAGTCTTTGTTCCTTATTTAGTCTTGGCTGCAAAGGCTGACAGGAGTATCTCCTGTGTGTTCATTTATCTTATTTATTGAAGGGCTTGACAGGGGGCATTACCTTTTATTTAGTGTAGTTAGTATTTGGTAAAGGAGGAACAGCTGGAAAATAAAACTGGTGCAGCAGTAGGATAGATTGTTATTAAAATCACTTAACTACGTAGATGAGTGATTCTTTGAAGAATATATTCCACAGTTGCTCCCATTGTATAGCAGCAGTTTATATATTCTAAGGATATTACGTGCCGCAGAGTTCCACTGGTTTGTGCTTTTTTTTTGTACCTGGAACTCCGGGGAGACTTAATATCCTTATATTATCAGTGGTAAAATTAAGTTAGTGTGAATTTACTGGAACACTCACATAGTGGGGCCTGCGTGAAGTGTGAATTTTGCACTACCTAGTATGGACCTTGCGGGATCTCAAGTAGGTAAGGAATGTGGGCATCTCCCTGCTTATCGTGCAAAATTGGTGCAAAAGCCCCAAAATGGCAACATTGCATGTGTGGAATTGTGCAACAATTTATCGAAAAACAAATAACTATTCAATATCCGCCACAAAGCCTTTGGTAAACAGTTTTCAGGGCGATTCTTGCGACACCTATTGTTTCATAAAATGCCTAGGTTTTGCATTTTAAGTTTTTGTTCATGCTGTGTATTGCTTTTGTGTAATGCTTGTCCTTTTTTGTTAGTAATGTTATTTTAATGAAAATAACTAACTGGGGTTAATGTTCTTTAGAAAACTTACAGAACTGGGAAAAATCAGAAAACTTACAGAACTGGGAAAAATCGTCAAGTTCACTGGCTGGCAATGTAGAGAGCAGAGAGTGAGCTTTCCTATGACTCATAGAAGAGGTATGCTGCAAGAGTTTTTCTAACAGGCATTGAGGGACAATTCCATTCTATCAAAAGTTGTATATAGATAAATCACACCCAACCCTGAAATACCTGAAATCGTTTGAAAGATGACAGATAATTATGTGGTTGGGTGGGCTGGTGTTTTTTTTGGTTTTTTTGTTGTCATATATTTTAGCTTTCTTAATTCTGCTGTTTTGGAGGTGGTTATCTTTATATAATTTTTCATTTGAGGAGTGGAAGTGATCCAATTAATTTATTTTACTGAATATCATTAAAACTACAGCATAACATTACTGCAGGTAGGTAAAGGCTGAGTCTCTGTATAGTATGTGGAAGGAACAGTGGAATATTTCTTATAAAAATAACTCGGCTACGTAGACATGTTTAAAATTCGATATAGAATAATTGATGTTGGATATAGAACAATTGATGTTAGATACAGAATAATTGATGTTGGATATAGAATAATTGATGTTGGATATAGAATCTAGACTAGTGCTGTTTGGATATAAATAATTGAGTTGGATATCAGAATAATTGATGGGTCTGCGAATAATTTGTTGGAATAGCATCATTGATGTTGGACATACGCATATACATTGATGTTGGAATAAATTAATTGTGTTTGATATAGAATCATTGAGTTGGATATAGACTAATTGATGTTGGATATAGAATAATTGATGTTGGTATAGACTATGATGTTGTATTAGACTAATTGATATTGGATTTTATAATTGTGTTGGATATAGCCTAATTGATGTTGGATATAAAATAATTATATGTTTGGATATAGACTATTGATGTGGAATAGATATTGATTGTTGGATATAAGACTTAGTTGAGTTGGATATAGAATAGATTGAATATTGATTTAATTTGATGTTGGATAATAGACTAATTGATGTTGGATATAAATAATTTTGTTGGATTAGAATAATGATGTTGGATATGACTATTGAGTTGGATTAATAATTGATGTGGTATATTAATGATGTTGGATATGATAATTGATGTGGTTGGATTTGATTGGATATAGAATATGATGTTGGATTCGAATTATTGATGTTGGATAATAATAATTGATTGGGATATAGAATAATTGATGTTGGATTATATATAAATTGATGTTGGATATAGAATAATGATGTTGGATACGAATATTGTATGTTGGGATATAGAATAATTGATGTTGGATATACATAATATTGATGTTGGTATGATAATTGATGTTGGATATAGAATCTTGATGTTGGATATTAGAAAATTGATGTTTGGTGATATAGAATACTTGATGTTGGCTATAGAAAATAATTGATTTGGATATTAAGATAATTGGTGTTGGTAGAATGGGTGTATACTGGGTATTGTAACTGGAAGCCAATGCACTAGCTAGTGTCTAAGTGTAAAAGCATGTCCACTGAAAAAAAAGTTAGTAAATTACCCCCCCAACCCCACTTATGCGATATTCTGCTGCTGACAGCCGCTCCACTTCCTGCTCCTGTTTTTGCCGAAACAGAGGAGGGGGTGGCACCTAGAATGCGAGGGACCAGGTCAGGTAAAAAGTTCAGGAATGGTTTTGAAAGCTGTAATATCATGAAAGTGGGTTTTGGGGGGTTACTATACATTTCAGAGCAAAGTTTTTTGAGTGAACTTGCCCTTTAAGGAGAAGAGAATGGGACAGAGGACTGTAAAAACAAACTAATATGAGATTTTAGATAGGAGACTGTTATTTATTTACTTACTGTATTGTTCTTTTCCATCTAATATAGTCAAAGTTGATGTTTATCTGCTGATCTGGTGCAGCCCAGTGAGTTATGTTCCAACTATATTATAATAATCATTCCTCCAGTATTGTTTAACAAACAATATTGGATTTGATCCATCTGCATATTGTAGATTTGTTTGTTCAAATAACTATGCAGCTGTAAAGGCAGTACAGAGACTCATTGTTGTAAAACTATTTATAAAGTATCAACATGTAATAAAAGGGAAATATTCACTGAATAGTAGGGATGGCTGGTTCGCGGTCCAACCGCGATCCGCCGCGGATTTATCCTGTTCGCGAACGGCGGATTTTCCACCTTCCGAACTTCCGATTCGCGGATTTTTCGTATTTTCGAAATTTTTCGAAATTATGTGTTTTCCGCGTATTTTCGAAAATACGAAAACCGTAATTTTCGAAAGTGGGAGAGATAAGTTATTTCATGGTATACTGGGTGTTAATGTATTATATCAGGGTATACGGGTAATGTATAGATCATGGTTATACTGGTTAATGTATTATATCACGGTATAAGGTTAAGGGTCTATCATGGTGATTATACTGGTTAAGGTATTAATCATGGTTATACTGGTTAAGGATTGTATATCATGGTTTATACTGGTTAATGTATTATATCAGGGATACTTGGTGTAATGTAATTATATCATGGTTATACTGGTTAATTGGATTATATCATGGTATACTGGTAATGTATTATATGCATGGTTATACTGGTTAATGTATATTCACTGGTTATACTGGTTAAGTATTATATAATGGTTTCATAATGGTTAATGTATTTATATTTATCACGGTTAGGTGATCCTGGTAATGTATTTATTCATGGTTATATTGGTAGGTATTATAATCATGGTTTTTACTGGTTAATGTATTATATCACGGTTATACTGGTTAATGTACTATATCATGGTTATACTGGTTAATGTATTATATCATGGTTATACTGGTTAATGTGTTATATCATGGTTATACTGGTTAATACTTATATCATGGTATACAGGGTTAATGTAGTAATCATGGTGTATACTGGTTAATTGTATTATTCACGGTTTTAATACTGGTTTTAAAGTATTATATCATGGTATACTGGTTAATGATTATTCAGGGTTTATATGGGTAATGTATTATATCACGGTTTATGGTAATGTCTTCTTCATGGTGTATACCGGTTAATGATTATATCATGGTGTATACTGGTGAATGTATTATACACGGTGATGATACTGGTTGAATGTACTATATCATGGGTATTACTGGGTAATGGATTTATATCATGTTATACTGGTTAAGGTTATATCATGGTTATAACTGGTTAAGTATATATCATGGTTTAGACTGGTAAGTATTATATCACGGTTATAATGGTTAAGGGAATATATCACGGTTATCACTGGTTAATGTATTAGATCATCGGTGTTATATGGGTAATGTATTATATCACGGGTATATGGTTAATGTACTATATCATGGTTTTTATACTGGTTAATGTATTAGATCATGGTTATAATGGTAATGTCTGATTATCACGGTTTCATACGGGGGTAATGTATTATATCACGGTTATTTATGGGTTAATGTCTTATATACGTGTGATACTGGTTAAGTACGTATCATGGTTATAAGGTTTAAGTATTATTATCAGGTTATTAATGGTTAATGGTATTATATCCACGGTCTATACTGGTTAATGTATTATATCATGTTTTAACTGGTTAATGTATTATTCATGGGCTATACGGGTTAATGTATTATATCAAGGTTGATACAGGTAATGCTTATATCATGGTGGATACTGGGAATGTGTTATATCATGGTTATACTGGTTAATGTATTATATCATGGTTATACTGGTTAATGTATTATATCATGGTTTATTATAAGGGGTAATGTATTATATCATGGTTAGACTGGTTAAGTATTATATCATGGGGGTATACTGGTTAAGGTATTATAATCATGGTTCAATGGTAATGTATTATTATCACGGTGTACTGTAATGTATGAATCATGGTTATACTGGTTAATGTATTTATATCATGGTTATACTGGTTAATGTATTATATCATGGTTAAATGGTTATGTATTATATCATGTTGTATACTGGTTAATGTATGATATCATGGTGAACTGGTTAAATGTATTATATCATGGTTATACAGGTTAATTAGTTCTTATATCATGTATAATGGTAATGTTATGAGATCACGGGGGGGGGGTATACTGGTTATGTATTTATATCATGGTTTTATACTGGTTAATGGAAAAACCAGACACCATTCCCCTTATATAAAGTCACCAGTCTCCCCTTAATAATAAAGAAAACGGCCTCCCCCCTGATATAAAGACACCACACTTAATAAAGACACCCTTACCCTTATATTAAAGACACCGTTCACCGATATAAAAGAAACCGTCCCCTTATATAAGGACACCGTCCCCCGTAATAAAGACACCGTTCCCCTTATATAAAGGGAAACCGTCCCTTGATATAAGGACACCGTCCCCTTAATAAAGACACCGTTCCCCTTATTATAAAGACACCATTCCCCCTTATTTAAAGACACCGCCCCCTTAATAAAGACACCTTCCCCCTTATAGAAAGGGACACCATCCCCCGTAGATAAAGACACCGTCCCCCTTATATAAAGACACCATTCCCCTTACTAAAGACACCATTCCCCTTATATAAGGACACCGCCCCCCACCTCCCCCTTATATAAAGACCACCATTCCCTTATATAAAAAGACACCAATTCCCCTTTATAAGGACACCGCCCCCCTTCCCTTTATAAAAGACACCGTCCCCCTTATATAAAGGAGACACCTTCCCCTATATAAAGACACCATTCCCCTTATATAAGGACACGCCCCCCTTACATATAAAAGGACACCGTCCCTTATATAAAGACATCCGTCCCCCCTTATATAAAGACAGGTCCCCCTTATATAAAGACACGTTCCCCCTTATATAAAAACACCGTTCACCTTAGATAAAGACACCGCCCCCCTTATAAAAGGACACCGCCCCCCCTATATAAAGACACCGTTTCCCCGTATATTAAAGGACACCGTTCCATATAAAGACACCATTCCCCTATATAAGATCACCGTCCCCCTTATATAAAGGACCACCGTTCCCTTATATAAAGGACACGCCCCCTTATATAAAGGACACCGTTCCCCTATATAACGACACCGTCCCCCCTTATATAAGATACCGTCACCTTGGTCTGTGATAGATAAGGGTCTTACACCAGTGCTTACAATCTGTTAGATATTGTAAAGGGGCACAGTGGTCTGGTGTGCTCAGGTTTCCAAACTCCCATTTATCACATACTTACAAACAGATTTAGAGTGTTCACTGTTGTATATTTGGCAAGGAAAAAAACCTCTGGTTAATCACATTTCAGACCGCGAGACTGCTGGCCTTCACTCTAATAGAATTGCAACCCAATGTTTCTGTGGTCTCATTTCATTTTTCAATAAAATAAAAACCTTTGTAAGAGATACCAGGACATTGATTTACTATCAGTCCTTTCCGTACAAAGATTTAATCTTAAGTTTAAAAAAACAAGCTACAAAGTGTTTATTCACCAGAAGACGTTTTGTGTTCAAGATACCGTCTTGATAAATAACGCTATAATGGTGGCTACTAATTTATTTTAGCCTAATAAAGGTAACTAACATTGATAGTTGTATCTAGTCTAAGACGTGGACGTAATCTGTACTTATCTATAGGATTGTGACTGTATCTGTTTGTTTCTTTATCATAGGATGTACGTATCTGTTTGTATTATTCTTAGGACGTGGACGTGATATCTGTTGATATATTCTTAGGACGTGACTGTATGCTGTTTGTAGCTTATTCTATAGAAAGTGGACGTATTGTTTGTATCTATTCTATAGGGACGTGGACTGTATCGTGTGTCTATATCGTATAGGACGTGACTGTATCTGTTTGTATATTCTTATAGGACGTGGGACTGTATCTGTTTGTATCTATCTATAGAAAGTGACTGTATCGTTGTATCTATTTAGTAGGGCGGACTGTATCTGTTTGTATCATTCATAGACGTGAACGGTTATCGGTTTGTATCTGTCTATAGGACGTGACTGTATGTTGGTATGATCTATCGGGACGTACTGTTTATCTGTTTGTATCTATTTCTATAGAAAGTGACTGTATCGTTTGTATCTATGATATAGGACGTGACTGTAAACTGTTTGTTATATTCTATAGGACGTGACTGTATCTGTTGGTATTCTATCATAGGACGTGACTGTATATGTGATCTACTATAGGGACTTGACTGTACTGTTTTTATCTATTCTAGAGGACGGACGTATCTGTTTTATTCTATTCTATAGCAAGTGACTGGATCTGTTTGTATCTATTCTATAGGGACGTGAATGATCTGTTTGGTATCGCTTCTATAGGACATGACTGTATTCTGTTTGTATCTATTCTATTAGGACGTGACTGTATGTTTGTAATCTATTGCTATAGGACGTGACTGATCGTTGGTATAATTATATAGGACGGGACGGTAGCTGTTGTATATATTCTATAGAAAGGGACTGTATCTTGTTTGTATCTATTCTATAGGACGGAATTGTATCTGTTGTATCTTTCTATAGGACGTGACTGTATCTGTTTGATTTATTCTATTAGGAAGTGTGACTGATGTTTGTTATCTTTCTATAGGACGTGGCTGTATGCTGTTGTATCTTATTCTATAGGACGGGACTGATCTGTGTGTATCTATTCTATAAGGACGTGACTGGATCTGTTTGTTGTTTTATTGTTCTTATAGGAGTGACGTATCTGTTGGTATCTATTCTTAGGACGGACATGTATCGGTTTGTATCTTGTTATAGAGGACGTTGAACTGATCTGTTTGTATCTATTCATAGGACGGATGTATCTGTTTGTATCTGTTCTATAGGACGTGACTGTATCGTTTATCTATTCTATAGGACGTGACTTGTATCTGTTTTATTCTGTTCTATGGACGGACGGTATCTGTGTATCGGTTCTATAGGACGTGACTGTATCTGTTTGTATCTGTTTTGCTCTTATAGACGTGAGTATCTGTTTGTATTTATTTCTATAAGGAGTGACTGTATCTGTTTGTATCTATTCATAGGACGGGACTGTATCTGTTGTATCTATTTGATAGGATGCAACTGTATCTGTTCTATAGAAAAGTGGACTGTATCTGTTTGTATCTATGCAAGGACGTGACTGCTATCTGTTGTATCTATTCTTATAGCGGACTGTATCGGTTTGCAATCTATTCTATAGGCGTGACGGTATCTGTTTGTATCTTATGCTATAGGACGTGCCTGTATCTGTTTGTATCTATTCGATAGGACGTGACTGTATCTGTTTGTATCTATTCTATAGGACGGGGACTGTATCTGTTTGTATTTCTATAGGACGTTGACTGTATTGATCTGTTGTATTATTCTTAGGAAGTGACTGTATCTGTTGTATCTATTCTATAGGACAGACTGTATCGGGTTGATCTTCTATAGGACATGACTGATCTGTGTGTATATATCTATAGAAAGTTGACTGTAATCTTTTGTATCTGTTCTAGAGGAGGACTGTATCGGTTTGTATCTGTTCTTATAGGCGATTATCTGTGGTTATTGGTAACATAAGTATATCTAACTTTCCTAGAAATGGCTCGGGAGAAACACAGAATATTCATTAATGGCTCAGATCTCCTTCTGTCTAGATAATGTAATGTCCAATACCCACCTGCCACATTGATCGTTCCATTAGGACGAGACTCATTATGGACTTTATATAGTGAGCGATAAGCAATGTATAAATGCACATGGATATGGGAACTGCTTGATCTAAGATGCTGCCATACAGAATGCATACAGGGCATGACGGATTTAAAGGGAACGTTCAAGTTAAACACATTTTCCCTCACATATAGTTAAGAGAAGGCTGGTTCTAACGGACGGGGTAGGGGAACAGTTTAAACATGCCCCTGGGGCCTTGATCGGTGAATCTGGCGAATTATTAAAAAAGGCAAAAATTACAGATGTTTTATTATTTCCTCGCTGATGCAACCATTGGTTAAAAGACAATAAAAATGTTTTTGGAATTTTAATGGGGGACATACGGTTCTAGGATACGATATTTCCAAATCTATCTGATTGGTCGTCCCGCCCTAGTTGAATTAGACGTTTAAGTGTCCGTAGAAACAGGTCCTATTTCATTGGTGACTTCAGGTGACCTTAAGTGGCGTAAGAGGAACCGAGAGACAGTGAAACAATAAAGATGATCCATAAGAGGCGATACGCAATTACAGCGAACTTTGTCTGATGATTGGGTAGTTTTACAGGAATCGAAAGGTTTTGAGGTTAGTCATCAATGTAACAGAAGAATGTTTAAATTCTGGGGCGTGTAACTACCCGGGAGCCCACCACAGGGGTGCCTGGGGATATGATATAGGCCTCCTCCCAGAAAAAATCTGGCGGTGAAGCCGGGATAGGGCCCATCATAGTTTGCAGGCTTCTGGTTAGTTAAAACAGCAACGGAGACACTTGACTTAAATTTTAACCATTCTAGGCATAGGAAAACCTATGTGTGAAAATAGGGGCACCATTCAAATGTGGAGGGGCACATGGAAGTTTTGTTCTGTTACCAAGACGGGGGCCATATTTAAACGTCGCGGAAATCGCAGCTTAGCCTGAACGATCAGTAAATTAATGATCTAGTAAATTAATCGATATAACTATAAAAAATCTGCGATAAGTAGCACAAATCTAGACCCGATTTGTAGATTTAGGGTCCTTGGAAACCATTGTGGTAGTTACTACCGATGTCGAGACTGATCGTGCGGTCTCATGAGGGGAATCGCCGATCGCCCTACCAACAGGGCCCGATCGCCCGTTCTCTAATACGGACAAACGGGCGACCAAGTGTGTGCAAAATAGTTTGGTGTGTACCCAGCCTCATCCTAGAGGTGGTTCTTGGAGAGGTTGAGTTGGTGGGAAGGGGCTAACAGGGACGACTTGTTTAGTGCATAAAATGGCGAGAACTGGCCACTGGAGTAACCCCTTCCTGCCCTCACAGAAAACTAGACAGCCCTACACACACAGAACTAGACAGCCCTTACACAAGGTCTTAATAAATCAGATAAACCCCTTCCGGCCCCACGCAGAGAAACTATGACAGACCTACAACAGGTCTTAATACATTCAGATTTAACCCCTTCCTGCCACGAGAGAACTAGACAGCATTCCACAGAGAATTATGACGCCCTACCACACAGGTCTTAATAACATTCAGAAACCCTTCCTGCCACACAGAGAACTTAGAAGACCTACACAGAGAACTAGACAGACCTACACACAGAAAACTAGACAGCCCGACACACAGGTCTTTATACATTCAGATTAACCCCTTCTTGCCACCATAGAGAAATAGGACAGACCTACACACAGGTCTATACATTCAGAAGATTAACCCCTTCCTGCCACGTACAGAATAGACAGGACCTACACAGAGAACTAGACAGCCCTACACCAGGTCTTAATACAGTCAGATTAACCCCTCCTGCCCACGTAGAGACAACTAGACAGCCCTTACACACAGAAACTAGACAGCCCTAAACCAGTATTAATACATTCAGATAACCCCTTCTGCCACAAGATAATAGACGCCCTACACACAGGTCTTAATACATTCTAGATAAACCCTTCTTGCCACATAGAGAACTAGACAGACCACACACAGGTTTAATACATTCAGAGTCACCCCTTCTGCCACGTAGGAGAACTAGACAAGGGCACTTCACAGAGAATTAGACAGCCATACACACAGGTTTTACATATTCAGATTAACCCCTCCTGCACGAAGAGAACTGGACAGCCCGTACACTGAGAATTGACAGCTCTACACACAGCGTCTAATACATCAGAAGATTAAACCATTTCTGCCACGCAAGAGAAACAGACAGCCCTACCGACACAGAGATAGACAGCCCTACACCAGAACTGAGATCCAGCCCTACACAAAGATAAGAGACAGCCCTTACACACAGGCTAGACAGCCCTACACACAGAACTAGACAGCCCTATCACACAGAACTAGACAGCCCTACAAACAGAACTAGGACAGCCCTTACACATGGGACGCAGGGAGAAGAGTCAATAAAAGTTCTTTCATTTAAAATGGTGCTAATTTTGCCCCAACCAATCAGATTCTTATTTAACATTGAAAGCTAACATTCTGATGGGTTGGGGCAAAATTAGCACCATTTTTAAATAATGGTGCAGAAGGAACATACAAGTGAGACTGTATGGGGCAGAGCGTGATTCTGGGTTGCTGATTGTTCCCGTATGTCCTATAAAGTTATTTTTAAATTGACATAGGTTCTCCTTTTGGCTTGTTTCTTTCTGTGTTGTAAATTACTGTTCCCCAAACATACAGAAAACACGGTGTGAACTTCCCAAAAACTTTATGTGCGCTCTGTAAAAATAGTTACCCGGCGTTAATGTCAATGTCACATTGGAACGACCAGGTAGTGTCTGTCTACAAGGGAGGAAGTCAGCGGTTGACTGCGAGGAAACAAATTCAGTTACATCGGTCAAGGGTCCTATTAATTTTTAAAGGGCATTTAAACCTCGTTTTATTTACTCTCTGATATATATTTGTCTTTCTAAATTCAAAGATTGGTGAATTTCCATTGTGCTTTCCCCCTTCAGATAGTGGACATATACAGAAAATACATTGCACCACAGAGTTGTCAGGCTCACTCATTATCCTCCTGTCAAGTCTGTATACTATTGTTATTCTATAAGTGGAAAATATTAAAGCTTGTGATATTGAGAAAGTACATTAAACAGGGCTGTGATATATCAGGTTTCACTTCATTATCCTCCCCCTGCAGCCTCTGTACTATGTTATTTCTATAAGTAAATATTAAAGTGTCGAATGAGGCAATAATTACAGAGATGTGCTAAGATTCAGGTTCCATTTCATTATCCCCCTCTGGCAGATCGGTACTATGTTTATTTTAGAAGTGGAATATAAAATGTTGTGATATTGAGAAATACATAAGAGCGTGCTAAGATCAGGTTACTTCATTATCCTCCCCTGCAGCTCTGTACTATGTTATTTCTATAAGTGTGAAATTATTAAAGTTGTGATATTTAGGGAAATACATTTACACAGATAGTGCTTTTAAATCAGGTTCACTACAGATCCTCCCACGCAGACCGAACTATGTTATTTCTATAAGTGTAAACTATAAAGTTGTGATATTGAGAATAAATTACACAGAGCTGTGCTAAGATCAGGTCACTTCATTATCCTCCCGTGCAAGCCCGTACATTGTAACTCGATAAGTTGTAACAGTAAAGTTGATGATATTGAGAAATTGACATTACACAGAGCGTGTGCTAAGATCAGGTTCACTTCAAAATGGAGAAGACAGAGATACATATAGAACCTGAACCAGGGTCATATAGTACAGGGGAGCAGACAGCGACACTGCATGGGGGGCCCATGAGCTAATGGGGGGGCCATCTTTTTGCTTTCCCTGAATAAGAAATGACAGGTTGCAGGTCCTCCCCAGAGAAACCACTGTAGAGGAGGTAGGGGTTAGGGGCCCATCAAGATGGATGGCCCAGTGGGTTGGATTTTTCCTAGTTACACCACTGCATTTCAACTCAGAGGCCAAAACAAAATTGACTATTTAAGTGTGAATAAGTTGAAAGTTTATAGCCACCCCAGCACAGAAAAAGAAATTAGACTTAACCCACCGTCAATCCCTTGCCTCTACTGCTCCTTCGGGAACCTGAAGAGCGGAAGGGGCTGACTGGCAGGTAGCCGAGGAAGAAGAGGGACACACAAGGTGCGGTAGTACATAGCAGGGCTGATTGCCCAATGTTTGAAGGATGGCGTTATGGCTGAAGGGGGGTTCCCAACATTTTATATGGGTTTTCAATGCCATGGCCAGGGGCAGGGAGAGAGGGGGTGGGGTGGGAGGGAGGGGGAGAGAGGCGAAGAAATTAGATCAGGTATCGGAGTATACTCAGAGAGGTGCATACTTTTCTAACTTAAGCAGGAGACCAAAGAGCCGAGGAGAAAAGTAAGGATTGTTTAACACTACACAGTGGGGCAACTTTTAGGGGGGTGGGAAATGCCTTTATGGTGCAATAGCACGGTATCTTTTACTGCGATTAAACTTTGAAAATATGGGATGAGAGATCTGATGTCTCATGAAACATTTCTCTTGATTGGTCTAATGGCTGGATTGCTTATAATAGAAAGGTTATGGACTGTGATCCCTCAACCAAGGTTTATAGAGGGGGGTGTGGGGGGGGTTGGGGGTGCTGGAGGGTGGACTAACATTTGGAACTTTGATCTATTACTAAAGATCAAACTATGTGTAATTCTACTTATTGGAGATTTAATTCCAAAAATCTGATTCGCACTCAAATAAAGTGGCATTTTTATCGAAAGTTTTGGACTTTTCGAACTTTAATGCAAATTTTGAATTTTTGACCAAGATTTCTGTTTCTATTATTTTTCAACTTTATAAATTTTCACAAAAATTGAGCAGATCACAAAAACGTTAGAAACCGGACAACTAATGCGTAATTCTAAAGATCGTGATTAAAGTCGGATTTGTGAACTGTGTCACTGTGATTAGGGATGGACCAGAACTTTTTTGTACGAACTCTGACTTTTTAGAAATCTCAAACTTTGGGTTTTCCAAGCAGTGGACGTATTTCGTAATTATCGAGAAGTTCGAGGATTATCGGATTCTCTTATCGATAAACCGCCAATGTCTTTAGCCCTCCATCATCCTCGAATGCGGCATTCTGTAACACTGAATTCAGCAATAAACCCTCAAGTAGCATTCACTAACCCTCGAAATCGGGATGACCCTCCAATGCGCGTACAGTAATTACCCGATAACCCATGAATGCGGCGTCGTTAACCTAAATTTGCAGATAACCTCGACTGACAGTTAAATTCCGAGTAAAACAATCGAAAATCTAATGAGGAAGTGTTGAAAATTGCGAGTTTTGTAAGGAACGTAGTTAAAACAGTTTTGTGATACGTACGTGTTCCCCAGACCATTTCCCCAGGTCCCAAGATCATTTCCAGTAAGTTACACATTGTTATTGAACTGTATTTTTTCGACTTTTCAAACTATTTTTCCCCATTGCTTTAATTGTTAGTTTTTCAAACTAAAAAGCCAAATATCTATAGTGATACCGCGCTAATAAAGTCAATCTTTTATTAGATCGCTATCGTAAAGCTAGAATAGCGGTCGTAAATGTCTGATAATGATCGAAATTACTTAACCATGAACGTAGATTTACGATCCATCATAGACTAAGCAGTGCGATTATTTTACTATGCCTGGTATTCTACTATCAAAATATCAAGTAATTCAAACAACGTTTGGTGTAAATGACCATTGTGGCTCTACATTTTACACCCCTGTTCATACATTAACTGATACCACGTGGTTATCGCTAAGTTGCGATTAACGTTACGTGATAAAAGGCCCTATAGAGTGTAGAACTTACTGAAAGTCCAAGTTCAAAGGAAACAAATTTTAGGCAGGGGAAAATCCAGTTTTGCTTGCAACAAAGGCTTATTTTAAAACAAAGTTGACTGTGCGATTAATAGTTAACACCAATCAGATGTTATCTAACGCAGTAAACAATCGACATCTGATTGGATGCTATAAAGTAGTACATGGAAAAATGTGTTGTCCATCAGATGACATAGTGTCGGTTCTGTATGAGTCTTGGAATAAAAAACAAAACCATAAAGTCGTGGGACAAGAAAATGTTAACAGGAAACAATAGCTTCATCTATAAGACTGGACTGTTTTATTGGTTCCCTAACTAAAGATATGATATATAGTTCTGGTCTTTGCTTTGTTTCTTTTTTTTTTTTTTTTTTCTGTATTTTTTATATATTCAAGATATTGCTAATTCAAGGTCTCTGAAACATGATCCCAGTTATAACATGAAGGTGGCTCTGCAAACCCGAAGAAACAAGAAAATCACTAAAAACAGTGTAGATATGGGATTTCAGCATTGACCACCTTCAATGAGAAGAAAATATTAAGTTAAAAAACACAATGTCAATAATAACAATAACAAAAAAAAACAGGTTTATTGCTTTTGAGTATTTTTAAATTACTCATTTTAATTTACTTTATTTAAAAGTGGGATTTTTTTTGAAATAAAAAGTGTGTGTAGCGTCACTTTCCCAGTTGTAAATAACTGGGAATTACAAGGTAATGGACAAATTTAAAACAATAGCAGTCATGGTAAGATTGGTAAGTTAGGAACAGGGACTGGCGCATTCACAACACCAAAACAAAACACACAAATATTTAGGAGTTCAGGGCAGAAGTGTGCTAGTCGATGCTTATTTTAAACAAAAAAGTAACTGTTACCTTTCAACAATCAACGTATCGTTCTAATCCAAATATATTATTCACTAAGATGTTTCAATAACTTTCAAACTATCTGTGTTTTTGACAGCAACCAGATGTTTTACATTTTATGGTCTACTACAGTTAGAAACATTTGATTTGGTTCTATGTTGTTAAAGTGTGTTGAACTTGTTATTCTGCAATCAACGCAAAAAACTATCGCTAATGTATTGTTTGGCTCTCAAGGGCCACTATCAGCAAATCTAAATTGCTGTGGAAAGGATATAACATTTCAAATTCTCATAAATGAGGTCAAAACCACGGGAAGAAAAATTGTTGTTGTTGTAATGTCACAGGGTTGAACTTCCTTCAATACAGTGTGAGTGTTTTGCATCCCCAAGATCCTCAAGATCGGGGTGTTATGGGAGCCGATCCATTTATACTATGACAAGTCCGTTTTACCAGATGTGATGTTCTCAAGATTGTCAATATTTAGAGTTGCCTTTGAGTAAAGGAAAATGTTAATTAACTCACAGCGTCTGTGTGGATCATTGAGTCTAGATGGTTGATATTTAGTTCTAGGTGTGTTAAATGAGTATAGAGTTTAATAAGGAGATAGGATATTTGATAATTAGGTCTAGGGTTTAACATAGAGTTATAGCTGTTAATATAGAGTCTAGAATGGTTGATATAGAGTATAGAGTTTGATTATTAGATATAGTGTGTGATTTGATATAGAGATAGATGATTATATAGCGTATAGAGTGTGATATTAGAGTATAGATGATTGGATATAGAGTGATAGATGTTTTGATTATAAGAGTATAGATGTTTGATATAGAGTATCGATGCTTGAGTATTAGAGTTAGATGTTTGATCTTAGAGTTAGTGTTTGATATAGAGTATAGATGTTGATATGAGTAGAGAGGTTTGATATTGAGTATAGATGTTTGATTAGAGTATAGATGTGTTGGATATAGAGTATAGAGTTGATATAGAGTATAGATGTTTGTATTGAGTATAGGGTTTGATATAGAGATAGATGATGATATAGATATGATGATTGATATAGAGTATAGCTGTTGAATATAGAGTATAGATGTTTGATATTAGTATAAGGGTTTTGATAGAGAGTAGATGTGATAAGTGTATAGAGGTGAGATTAGAGTTAGATGTTTGATATAGAGTAGAGATGTTTGATATAGGTAATAGAGTTTGATATTAGAGTATAGATGATTGATAGAGGTATAGATGATTGATATAGAGTATAGATGTTGATATTAGAGTATAGATGATTGATTATAGAGTAAGATGTTTGATATAGAGTATAGATGTTTGATATAGGAGTATAGATGATTGAATAAGTATAGATGTGGATTATAGAGTCTAGATGGTGATATTAGAGTATAGATGTTTGATATAGAGTATAGATGATTGATATTGAGTATGGTGTTTGTTGATATGAGTAGAGACGTTTGATATAGCGTTAGATGTTTGATATAGAGAAGGTGTTGATATAGAGATAGATGTTTTGATATAGAGTATAGATGTTGATATAGAGTATAGATGATTGATATAGAGATAGATATTGATATAGAGTATAGATGATGATTTGAGCGTATAGATGATTGATATAGGTATAGATGATTGATATAGAGTTATAGTGATTGATTAGTCGAGTATGTTGATATGAGTTATAGATGTTTGATATAGAGATAGTGGTATTGTGCATTATAGAGTATGATGTTTGAGATAGAGTATAGAGATTGATATAGAGTATAGATGTTTTGATAAGAGTATAGATGTTTAAATAGAGTATAGAAGATGGTGATATGAGTATAGATGTTTGCTAATAAGAGTAGATGTTTTTGATGATAGAGTATAGAGTTTGAATAGAGTATTAGATGTGTATTTAAGTAAGATGTTGGATATAGAGTTATAGATGTTGATATAGAGTATAGATGTTTGATTAGAGTATAGATGTTTGATATAGAGGTATGAGATGTTTGATATAGAGTATAGATGATTGATATAGAGTATAGCTGATGAATCGAGTATAGATGTGTGAATAGAGTATAGATGTTTGATATAGCGGATAGATGTTTGATTTTTAGAGTATAGATGTTTGATATAGGAGTATAGATGGTTGATTATAGGCGTTAGATGATTGATATAGCGTATAGATGATTGATTATAGAGTATAGATGATTGATATAGAGTATAGTGATTGAGATTAGGGATGATGGATGGATATGGAGTATAGAGGTTGATAAGAGTATAGATGGATTGATAATAGAGTATAGATGATTGATCTAGATATAGCTGATTGATATCGATTATAAGATGATTGATATAGAGTATTAGATGTTTGATTATGAGATCTAGATGTTTGATATAGAGATAGATGTTGAATAGAGATAGGATGATTGATATGAGTATAGATGATGATATAGGAGTATAGATTCTTTAGATAGAAGTATAGATGTTGCTATAGATCTAGAGTTTGATATAGAGTATAGATATTGATATTAGAGGATAGATGATTTGATATAGAGTATGATGATTGATAAGAGTATAGATGATTGATATAGAGTATAGATGTTTGATTATAGAGTAAGATGATGATCTAGAGTTATAGATGATGATAAGAGTAAGTGAATTGATATAGAGTTTGATGATTGATATAGAGTAAGATGTTTTGATATAGAGTATAGATGTGATATAGAGTATAGAGTTTGATATAGAGTTAGGATGATTGATATAGAGTATACGATGCTGATATAGAGTATAGATGATTGATTATAGTGATTGATGATTGATATAGGAGTATAAATGTTTGCTATAGAGTATAAGATGTTTAATTTAGAGTATAGAGTTTGATATAGAGTCTAGATGTGTGATATAGAGATCAAGATGTTTGATATAGAGTATAAATGTTTGATATAGAGTATAGATGTTTGTATAGAGTATAGAGTGGATATAGAGTATAGATGGATATAGAGTATAGATGATGATATAGAGTATAAGATTTTTGATATAGATATAGATGTTGTATAGAGTATAGAGGTGATCATTAGAGTATAGATGATTGAATAGAGTATGATGATGAATGAGTATGATGTTTGATTTAAGTATAGAGGTTGAGCTAGAGTAGAGAGGTTTGATATAGAGTATAGATGATGATATAGAGGATAGATGTTTGATATCGAGTATAGAGTTTGATATAGAGTATAGCGTTGATTAGAAGTATAGATGTTTGATGATATTAGGAGAAGATGGTTGTTACGAGTATAGATGATTATATAGAGTTTTATAGATTATGTGAATAGAGTTAGAGTTTGATTTAGAGTATAGTGTTTGAATAGAGCTAAGATGATTTGTATAGAGTATAGATGTTTGTATAGAGTATAGTGTTTGATATAGAGTTATAGATGATTGATATAGAGTATGATGTTTGATATAGAGTATAATGTTTGATATAGTGTATTGATGATTGATATAGAGTATAGATGCTTATTTGAGATGATGTTTGATATAGAGTATAGATGTTTGATATGAGTATAGAGTTTGATATGGATATAGATGTTTGATATAGAGTATAGAGGTTTGATATAGAGTTAGATGTTTGATATTAGGTATAGATGTTTGATATAGAGTATAGAGTTTGATATAGAGATAGATGTTTGCTATAGAGTTATAGATGATTGATTATATGTTAGATGATGGGGGGTTGGGAAATAGAGTATAGATGATTGATATATAGTATTTAATGTTGATATTGAGTTTTCAAGTTTGATAAGGAGTATTCAACGTTTGATATGAGTATAGAGGTTTGATGGTACCTGTTGAGTACAGATGATGAAATTGAGTATAGATGTTTGAGGTTGAGTACAGATGATTGAAATTGAGAAGTACAGGTGATTGATATTGTTTGATATTGAGTATAGATTTTTGATATAGCGTAAAGATGTTTGATATAGCGTATAGATTGATTGATAATGAGTATTCAATGTTTGATATAGAGTATAGATGTTTGATATAGCGATATAGATGTTGGATATAGGAGTCTAGATGATGCTAATGAGATTCCATGTTTGAGATAGAGTATAGATGTGTGAATAGAGATAGATGATTGATAATGAGTATTGCAATGTTGATATAGAGGAGATGTTTGATTAAGAGCTAGAGATGATTGATAATGAGTATCTCAATGTTTGATAAGAGATAGATGTTTGAATAGCGTATAGATGTTGATATAGAGTATAGATGTTGCTATAGAGTATAGATGATGATATGAGTATAGAGGTTGAGTAGAGTAGAGATGATTGATATAGAGTAGAGAGTTGGATAAGAGTAAGAGTTGAGATAGAGTATAGATGATTGATATCGAGTAAGATGTTTGATTAGAGGTATAGATGATTGATATAGAGTATAGGCTGATATATAGAGTATAGATGATTATTATAGAGTATAGATGTTTGATATAGAGTATAGAGGTTGATATAGAGTATAGAGTTTGATATAGATTAGATGTTTATATAGCGTATAGATTTGTTTGATATAAGGAGTATAGATTGAATGATATAGAGTATGAGTTTGATTATAGAGTATAGGGGACATGTGTGATATAGAGTAAGATGATTGATATAGATATGATGTTTTGTTTGATATAGAGTATGGATGTTTGATATAGAGTATAGATGTTTATATAGAGATAGATGTTGATATAGGTATAGTGTTTGATATAGAGTATAGAGTTTGATATAGAGTAGAGATGATTGATATAGAGTATAGATGTTGATATAGAGTATAGATTGTTTGATATAGAGTATAGATGATTGTATATAGAGTATAGATTGTTGATATTGAGGGAGATGTTTGATATAGAGTATAGATGATTGATAAGAGTAATAGATGTGATATGGAGTATAGATTGTTTGCTAGAGAGTATGAGATGATTGATATAGAGGATAGATGATTGATATTAAGATATAGATGATGATATAGAGTATAGATGATTGATATAGAGTCTAGATGAATTGATATAGAGTATAGATGTTTGATATAGCGTATAGATTTGATTATGAGATGTATAGAGTTTGATATCGAGTATAGATGTTGATATAGGGATAGATGTTTGATATAGAGATTTGTAAAAAGGATGGGTTTTGGGATAGACATTAGATGTTTGATATATGAGTATAGGATGTTGATTATAGCGTATAGATGTTTGAGTTTGCTATAAGTAAGATGTTTGTATAGAGTAATAGATGATTGAGATAGAGATAGATGGTGATATCGAGTATAGATGATTGATATATGAGTATAGATGTTGATATAGAGTATAGTTATGATTGATATAGGAGATCTAGAGTATAGATGTTTGATTTATAGGTATAGATTTTGATATTGAGTATAGATGTTTGATATAGAGTTAGATGATTGATATAGCGTATAGAGGTTGATAAGAGTAGGATGTTTGATATAGAGTATGAGATGATTGATATGAGTAGATGTATAGATGATGAGATAGAGATAGAGATGAATAGAGTATAGATGATGATATAGAGTATAGAGGTTTGATTTATAGAGTGATAGATGTTTGATAAGAGATAGATGTTTGATATAGAGTATAGATGTTTGATATTAGTAGGTATAGATGTTTGATATAGAGTATAGAGTTGATATAGAGATAGATGTTGTATAGAGTATAGATGTTTGATATAGGAGTATATAGTTTGAATTAAGGATATAGATGTTGATATAGAGTATAGTGTTTGATTATAGACGGATAGATGTTTGTGATATAGAGTATAGGAGATTGATATAGAGTATAGATGTTTGATAGAGATATAGATGATGATAGTAGAGTTATAGATGTTGAATGTCGTATAGATGTTGATATAGAGTTATAGATGATGTGATATAGAGATAGAGTTATATAGCGTATAGATGTTGATATAGGGAGTATAGATGATTGATATCGATTATAGATGTGATATAGAGTATAGAGGATTGAGAAGAGTATAGATGTTTGATATAGAGTATAGAGGTTTGATATTAGAGTTAGAGTATAAGATGTTTTGATAGAGAGCTAGAGGTTTGATGAGAGTATAGATTTGTTGATTATAGCGATAGATGTGTGAGATAGAGTTTAGCTGTTTGATATAGGAGTAGAGATGTTGATATGAGTATAGATGTTTGATATAGAGGTATAGATGATTGATAGGAGTATAAGATGTGTGATATAGAGATCAGATGATTGATATAGAGTATAGATTTTGATATAGAGTATTAGATGATTGTATAGAGTATGATGTTGATATAAGGGATAGATGATTGGATTGTAGGGGTAGATGTTTGATATAGGAGTATAGATGAGTGATATAGAGATAGATGTGGATAAGATATAGCGGTTTGATTATAGAGATAGAGATTGATAAGCGTATAGGATTGATTATAGAGTCATACGATGAGGATATAGAGTATAGATGGTTGATATAGAGTAGAGAGTGATTATAGAGTATAGATGGTTGATCTCGAGTATAGATGTTTGATTGATAGAGTATAGATGTTGATATATAGTATAGAGTTGATATAGAGTATAGATTTTGAAGAGTATAGATGTTTGATATAGGAGTTAGAGGTTTGATATAGAGTAGGAGGTTTGGATATAGAGTATAGATGTTTTTATAGAGTAGAGATGTTTGATATAGAGTTATAGATGTTTGTGAATACGAGTTTATAGATGATTGATATCGAGTACAGATGTTGATATAGAGTAGAGATGATTGATTAAGAGAGATAGAGTTTGATCTAGAGTATAGATGTTTGATATAAGAGTAAGATGATTGATATTATCGAGGTATAGAGTTTGATATAGAGTATAGATGATGAATGAGATAGAGACCTGATTAGAGTATAGATGATTGATATAGAGTATAGATGATTGCATTATAGAGATAGATGTTTGACTATGAGTATAGATGATTGGATATTAAGTTAGAGTGTGATATTAGAGTAGAGATGTTTGGATGATAGAGTATTAGATGGTTGATATAGAGTATAGATGTTTGAGATAGAGTATAGATGATGATATGAGTTATAGATGTTTGATATAGATTAGATGATTTGATTGAGTATAGGAGATGGTGATGAGAGAGTATAGACTGTTTGATATAGAGGATAGATGATTGATATAGAGTATGATGTTTGAATAGAGTATCGAGATGAGATAGAGTCTAAGATGATTGATATAGAGTATAGATGATTGAATAGAGTATAGATGATTGATATATAGAGTCTAGAGATGATTGATATAGAGTATAGATGTTGTATAGAGTATAGAGATGTAATGAGTATGCAAGTTGATATAGAGTATAGATGCTTTGATATAGGTATAGATGTTTGATATTAGAGTATAGATGATTGATAAGAGTATTCAAGTTGATTATTGAGGAAGAGTGGGATGTATAGCGTATAGATGTTTGATATAGAGTATAGATGGATATAGAGTATAGAATGTTTGATATAGAAGTATAGGATGTTTTGATATAGCGTATAGATGTTGATATAGGTAAGTATGATGATATAGAGTATAGATGGATGATATAGAGTATAGAGGTTTTGCTATAGAGGTATAGATGATGAGATAGAGTACAGATGTTTGCTAAGAGTAAGATGATTGATATCGAGTTATAGATGTTTGAATATCAGGATAGATGTTGATATAGAGTATAGATGATGATATAGGAGTATCGATGTTTGATATAGTTATAGATGATTGATATAGAGTATAGATGATGATATAGGTATCGATGATTGATATAGCGTATACGATGATTGAGATTAGAGTATTAGAGTTTGATATAGGAGTATAGATGATTGATATAAGGTATAGATGTTTGATATGAGATAGCTCGTTTGAATATAGAGTATACGATGTTTGATATAGAGTATAGATGTTTGATATTGAGTTATAGATGATTGATATAGAGTATAGATGTTTGATTAGAGTATAGATGATTGAATAGAGTATAGATGTTTGATATAGAGTATAGGATGTTGATCGAGAGTATAGAGATTTGATATAGAGTCTGATGTTTGATATTACGAGTATAGATGATTGCTATAGAGTAATAGCTGATTGAGATAGATTATAGAGGATTGATATAGAGATAGATGATTGAGATAGAGATAGATGATGATATAGAGTAAGAGTTTGATATTAGAGTATTAGATTGTTGATATAGAGTTAAGATGTGATATAGAGGTATAGATGATTGATAAGAGTAAGATGTTTGATATAGAGTATAGTATTGCTTGATATAGGTATAGATGATTGATATAGAGTTTAGAGGTTTGATATAGAGTATAGATTTGATATAGAGATAGATGATTGATATAGAGTATAGCTGATTGATATAGGTATAGATGATTGATATAGAGTATAGAGGATTGATAAGAGTATGATGCTTTGATATAGAGTATAGAGGATTTTGATATAGAGATAGATGTTTGATAATGCGGTATAGATTGATTGATATAGGAGTATAGATGATTGATATAGAGTATAGCATTGATTGTAAGAGTATAGATGATGGATATAGAGCCCCCCCACTATAGATGATTGATATAGAGTATAGATGTTGATATAGAGTATAGATGATTGATAGAGAAGTATAGATGTTTGATATAGAAGTATGATGTGATATAGAGTATAGATGGTTGATATAAGTCTAGATGATTGATATAGAGATAGATGTTTGATAAGAGTATAGATGATTGATTGAGTATAGATGAGTGATAAGAGTATAGATGTTGATATAGAGTATAGATGTTTGGATTATAGAGATAGATGTTGTGAATAGAGTATTAGATGTTTGATATAGAGTATAGATGATTGATATTAGAGTATAGATGTTTGATATAGAGTATCGATGATTGATATAGAGTATAGGTCTGATATAGCGGTATAGATGATTGATATGAGAGTATAGATGGATTGATATAGATCTAGATGAGAGATAGAGTTAAGATGTCTTGGATATAGAGTAGGAGTTTGGATATAGAGTATCGATGTTTGATATAGAGGATAGATGATTGATTATAGAGTAAGTATAGATGTGATATAGAGTATAAATGTTTGATATAGAGGTATAGAGATTGATATAGAGTATGATGTTTGATATAGAGATGAGGTTGAGATAGAGGTTATTTTTTTAAGATGTTTGATATAGAGTATAGATGTTGAGTATAGAGTATTAGCTTGATTGATATAGAGATAGATGTTGATTATAGAAAACTTACCATGCACCGAAACATACAAGTTTTTTATAGATGTTTGATATGAGTATATGAGGATTGATATGGTATAATGATTGATATAGTAGTATAGTGATTGATAGCGATAGATGAGTGAGATAGAGTATAGATGATTGAATAGAGTATAGATGATTGATAGAGAAGTATAGATGGGATTATAGGAGATAGATGATGATATAGAGATAGATGATTGATATAGAGTAAGATGATTGATTATAGAGTTAGGATTGTATAGAGTATCGGATGTTTGAGATAGAGTATAGATAGTTGATATAGCGTATAGATGTTTGATATAGAGATAGATGATGAGAGAGAGTATAGAGTTTGATATAGAGATAGATGATGGATATAGAGTATAGATGTTTGATATAGAGTTATAGAGGATTGATAAATAGAGGTATAGATGATGATTCTAGAGTATAGATGATTGATATCGAGTATAGATGTTTGATATTATAGAGTTAGAGTTGATATAAGAGTAGATGTTTGATACATAGAGTATAGAGATTGATATAGAGTATAGATGTTGATATAGAGTATAGATGTTTGAATAGAGTATAAGATGATGAGATAGAGTTATTAGATGGTTTGGATATAGCGTATAGATGATGATATAGAGTATAAGATGTTTGATATAGAGTATCGATGTTTGATATTAGAGTAGAGATGGTTGTATAGAGTATAGATGTTTGATATAGAGTTATAGATGTTGATAGAGAGTATAGATGTTTGATATAGAGAAGATTGATTGATATAGAGTATTAGATGATTGATATAGAGTATAGATTGATGAATAGAGTATAGATGATGATATAGAGTATAGAGTTGATATAGGAATAGATGTTTGATATAGAGTATAGATGTTTTGATATAGAGTATAGATGATATTGTATGATAGAGTATAGATGATGATATAGGTATAGATGATGTTATAGAGTATAGATGATTGATATAGCGTATATTTTTTTTTTTTTTTTGATGTTGGTTATAGCGTTAGATGTTGATATTGAAGTATAGATGATTGTAATGCGTTTCAAGGTTTGATAATAGAGTATAGATGTTTATAAGAGTATAGATGTTGATATAGCGTATAGATGTTGATATAGAAGTATAGATGTTGAATATAGATGATAGATGTTGATATATAAGCGTAGAGATGATTGATATAGAGTATGATGTTGATATAGAGTAAGAGTTTGAATAGAGTATAGATGTTTTTATATAGGTATAGATGTTTGATCTAGATATAGCTGATTGATATAGAGTATTAGATGTTTGAATAGAGTATAGATGATTGATATAGATGTAAGATGTTTGATATAGAGTATAGATGTTTGATATAGAGTATAGATGTTTGATATAGAGTATAGCTGTTTGATATAGAGTATAGATGTTTGATATAGAGTATAGATGTTTGATATAGAGTATAGTGTTTGATATAGAGTATGATGTTGATATAGCGTATATAGATGGTTGATATAGAGATAGATTTTGACTATTAGAGTATAGATGTTGATATGAGAGATAGATGAATTGATATTGAGAGTATAGATGTATGATATAGAGTAAGAGTTTGTTATAGTAGAGTATAGATGATGATATCGAGTAAGATGTGAATAGAGTATAGAGTGATATAGAGTATAATGTTTGATATAGAGTATAGATGTTGATATAGAGTATAGATGTTGATATAGATGTATAGAGGTTGATATAGAGTATAGAGTTTGATAGAGAGTATAGATGATGGCTATAGAGTATAGAGTTGATATAGAGTATATATGTTTGATTATAGGAGTATAGATGTTGATAGAGAGTATAGATGATGGAATAGCGTATAGGATGATTGTATAGAGTAAGAGGATTGATATAGAGTATAGATGTTGGATATAGCGATAGATGTGATATAGCGTTATAGATGTTTGATCTCGAGTATAGATGGATTGACTATAGAGATAGATGTTGATTATAGAGTAAGATGATTGATATAGAGCAAAGAGTTTGATATAGAGATAGATGATGGATATAGAGTAGAGATTGATTGATTATAGAGTATAGATGTTTGATATAGAGTAAGAGATGATGGAATAGAGGTATAGATGATTGATATTAGATTAGATGATGATATAGAGTATAGATGTTTGATATAGAGTATAGATGTTTGATATGAGAGTATAGATGTTTGATATGAGTATAGTGTGTGATATAGAGTATCGATGTTGAAGCTAGATATAGATGATTGAATAGAGATAGATGTTTGATATGAGGGATAGAGTTGATATAGAGTATAGATGTTTGATATAGAGTATAGATGATGGATATGAGAGTATAGTGATTGAATTAGAGTATAGAGTTTGATATAGAGTATAGGGTTTGATATAGAGTATAGTAGGATTGATATAGAGTATAGATGTTTGGTATTGAGTTCAGATGAGGATAGTGGATATAGCGTATAGATGTGGGATATAGTATTAGCAGGATGTGATAATGAGTATAGATGTTTGATATAGAGTATAGATGATGGAATAGGATAGATGTTTGATATGAGTATAGCTGTTGATATAGAGTATAGAGTTTGGAGGTATAGAGTATAGATGTTTTTGAATAGAGTATAGAGTGTGATATAAGAGTATAGATGATTGATATAGAGTATAGATGTTGGATAAGAGTATAGAGGTTTGATGATAGGAGTATAGAGGGTGATATAGAGTATAGATGTTTATATAAGTATAGATGTTGAGATAGAGATAGATGATTGATATAGTGAGTAATAGATGATGATATAGAGTATAGATGTTGATATAGAGTAAGATGCTTTGATATAGAGTATAGATGTTGATATTGAGGTCAGGATGATTGATTATAGAGTATAGATGTTTGATTATAGAGTATAGATGTTTGATATCGGAGTATTAGAGTTTGATATAGAGTATAGGAGTGATATAGAGGATAGATGTTTGATAAGATATAGAGTATAAGATGTGGGTGAATATAGAGTATAGATGATTGATATAGAAGTATAGACTGTTTGATATAGAGTATAGATGGTTTGATATAGAGTATAGATGATTGATATAGTGTATTGATGATTGATATAGAGTATAGATGATTGATATAGTGTATTGATGATTGATATAGAGTATAGATGTTTGATATTGAGTTCAGATGATTGATATAGAGTATAGATGTTTGATATAGAGTATAGATGTTTGATATAGAGTATTTAATGTGATATAGAGTATAGATGTTTGAGATAGGAGTTATAGTGTTTGATTAAGAGTATGTAATGTTTGATATAGAGTTAGATGTTGATATAGAGTATAGATGTTTGATAAGAGTATAGAGGTTGATATAGAGTATAGATGTTTGATTTAGAGTATAGATGTTGGAGATAGATATAGTGTTTGATATAGAGTAAGAGGTTTGATTTAGGTATAGATTGTTTGATATAGGAGTATAGGATGTTGATATAGAGTATAGATGATTGATATAGGTATAGATGATGGATATAGAGTATAGATGTTGATATAGAGTATAGATGTTTGATATAGGAGTATAGATGTTGATTTAGCGTATAGATGTTGATATAGAGTAAGAGTGTTTGATAAGAGATAGATGATGATATAGAGGATAGAGGTTGATATAGAGTATAGATGATGGAGATAGAGTTAAGATGATTGATATAGAGTATTGATGATGATATAGAGTAAGATGTTTGAGATAGAGTATAGATGAATGATCTAGAGTATAAGATGCTGATATAGAGTATAGTGGATTGATATAGTGATTGATGATTGATTATAGAGTATAGATGAGTTTGATATAGAGTATAGATGATGATGATAGAGTATAGATGATTGATATAGAGTATAGATGATTGATATAGTGTTGATGATTGCTATAGAGTAAAATGTTTGAATATTAGAGTATAGATGTATTGTAGAGTATAGATGTTTGACATAGAGTATAGATGTTGGATTTATAGAGTATAGATGTTGATATAGAGTATAAAGTTTGATATAGAGTATGAGGTTTGATATAGAGTATAGATGTTTTAATAGAGTATAGATGTTTGATATAGAGTATAGATGTTTGATATCGAAGTATAGATGTTGAATAGAGTATAGATGTTTGATATAGAGTAAAGATGTTTGATAGTGAGTTCAGATGATTGATTGAGTGATAGATGTTTGCTATAGAGTATAGAGGTTTGATATAGAGAAGATGTTTGATAAGAGTATAGATGTTTGATATAGAGTATAGATGTTTGATTTAGAGTAGAGATGTTTGATATAGAGTATAGTGTTTGATTTGATTAGAGTATAGATGTGTGATATGAGAGTATAAGATGTTGGTATAGAGTATATAGATGATTGATATAGAGTATAGATGTTGAATCGAGTATAGCTGTTGATATAGAGTATAGCTGTGGATTTAGAGTATAGATGTTTGATATTATAGAGATGAGTGTTATCAGAGTATGAGTTTGATATAGGAGGAGAGATGATTTGATATAGAGTATTAGAGTGGATATAGGGTATAGAAGATGTTGATATAGAGTATAGATGTTTGGGGGGTGATATAGAGTATAGAGGGTTGAATAGAGTAAAGATGTTTTGAGATAGAGTATAGATGTTTGATTTAGAGTATAGATGTTGATATAGAGTATAAGAGTTGATAAGATTCTAGATGGTTGATTTAGAGTATAGATGTTTGATATAGAGTATAGATCGTTTGATATATAGAGTTATAGATGTTTGATATAGAGTATAGATGTTTGATGTAGAGTATAGATGGTTGATATAGAGTATAGATGTTTGATTAGAGGTATAGAGATGTTTGATATAGAGTATAGAGTTTGATATAGGAGTATAGATGTTGATTTGATATAGAGTATAGATGTTGTGATGTAGAGTATAGATGTGTTGATATAGAGTATAGATGTTTGATGTAGAGTATAGAGGTTTTTGATGTAAGTATATAGATGTTGTGATATAGAATGTTATAGATGTTGATATAGAGTATTATGAGATGTTTGATTATAGAGTAGAGATGTTGATTAGAGATAGATGTTTGAATATAGAGTATAGCGGTTTTGATCATAGAGTATAGATGTTTGATATAGAGGATAGATGTTTGATATAGAGTATAGAGTTTGGATATAGAGTATAGATTTGATAGAGTTAAGCTGTTTGATATAGAGATAGATGGGTATATATGAGTATAGCTGTTTGATCTAGTGTATAGATGTTTGAGGTTGAGTTTCAGATGAGTGATATGAGTATAGATGTTGATATAGAGTATAGAACAGATGTTTGATATAGGTATAGAATGTTTGTATTAGAGTATAGATGATAGATATAGAGTAGAGATGTTTGATATAGAGTATAGATGATTGATATAGCGTATAGATGTTTGATATAGTGTATTGATGATTGATCTAGAGTATAGATGATTGATATTGAGTAGTCAATGGTTAATATAGAGTATTCAATGTTTGAGCTGAGTGTAGATGTTTGATATTGAGTATGGGTGTTTGATATTGAGTATAGAGGTTTGATATAAAGTATAGAAGATTTTATAGAAGATTTGATATAGAGTATAGATGCTGAATAGAGTATAGATGAATTGTATAGGTATAGATGATTGATAGAGAAGTATAGATGATTGATATAGCGGATAGATGTTTTGAGTATAGATATAGAAGCTGAAATAGAGTATAGATGATTGATATAGAGTTATAGATGATGAATATAGATTATAGAATGTTGATATAGCGTATAGATGTTTGATTAGAGTAAGAGTTGATATAGAGTATAGATGTTTGGATATTGAGAAGTAAGATGTTGATATAGGTCTAGATGTTGATATAGAGTATATGATGGATTGTGATAGAGAGTAAGATGATGAATGAGTATAGATGATTGATATAGAGTATTATGAGATGTTTTGATATAGGGGATAGATGTGTGGATATAGAGTTAAGATGTTTGAATAGAGTTACGATGTGTGGAATAGAGGTATAGATGTTTGATATAGAGTATAGATGTTGATCTATATAGAGTATAGAGTGTGGATATAGAGTATAGATGTTTGATATAGAGTATAGAGGTTTGATATAGACGTAATAGATGTTGATAAGAGTATAGAGGTTGATTAAGAGTATAGATGTTTGCATATAGAGTAATAGATGATTTGATATAGAGTATAGATGATTGGATAGAGTATAGATGATGATATAAGGATATAGATGTTTTGAGATAGAGTATAGATGTTTGATAAGAGTATAGATGGGTTGATATAGAGTATAGATGTTTTGATTAGAGTATAGATGTTTGTATAGAGGAGTAACGGTTTGATATAGAGTAAGATGTTTGATATAGAGTATAGTGTTGATATTAGAGTATAGATGTGGGAATTAGAAGTATGAGATGTTGATTATTAGAGTATAGATGTTGAATAGAGTATAGAGTTTGAGGATAGAGTATAGATGATTGATATAGGTATAGATGATTGATATATAGTATAGATGATTGATTAGAGTTATAGATGTTGATATAGAGTATAGATGTGTGACTTAGAGTATAGAGTTTGATATAGAGTATAGATGTTTGATTATAGAGTATGAGATGCTTTGATATAGAGTAGTGATGATTGATAAGGAGTATAGATGTTTTGATATAAGGATATAGATGTTTTGATATAGAGATAGTGTTTGATATAGAGTGATAGATGTTTGATATAGGGAGTATAGAATTGTTGGATATCGAGTATAGATGTTTGATAAGAGTATAGATGATTGATTATAGAGATAGATGATTGAGAAGAGTATAGAGTGTTGGATTAGAGTATAGAGTTTGATATATAGTATTTAATGTTGATATGAAGTATATATGTTGATTCAGAGTATAGATGTTTGATATAGAGTATAGATGTTTGATATATAGTATTTAATGTTTGATATAGAGTATAGATGTTTGATATATAGTATTTAATGTTTGATATAAATATTAGGTTTGATTCAGAGTATAATGTTTGATATAGAGTATAGATGTTTGATATAGAGATAGATGTTGATATAGAGTTTGCGTATAGATTTTGAATATAGTATTTAATGTGTGAGATAGAGTATAGATGTTGATATATAGTATTTAATGTGGAGATAGAGTATAGATGTTGATCTCTAGTATTTAATGTTGCTTAAGAGTATAGATGATTGATATGAGGAGTATAGAGTTTGATATATAGTATTAATGTTTGAGATAGAGTATAGATGATTGATATAGAGTATAGAGGTGTGATAATGAGATACAGATTGTATAGAGTAGAGATGTTGTGTGTTGATATAGTGTATAGATGGGTGATATAGAGTATAGATGATTGATTATTATAGGATAGATGTATTGATATAGGTATAGATGTTTGATATAGAGTATAGATGTTTGGATATAGAGTATAGATGTTTGATATCGAGTATAGATGTTTGATATAGAGTATAGATGTTTGGATATAGAGTATAGATGTTGGATATAGAGTATAGATGGTGAATAGAGTATAGATGTTTTGATCTAGAGTATAGATGATTGATATAGAGTATAGATGTTTGAGTAGAGTATAGATGTTTGATATAGAGTTTATAGATGTTTGAATAGAAGGATAGATGTTTGAATAGAGTATAGATGATTGATATATAGGATAGATGATGATTATAGAGTAAGATGAGATATAGAGATAGATGATGATATAGAGATAGATGTAAGTGATCTAGAGTATAGAGGTTGATATATAGTATTTATGATTGAATAAAGTATATATGTGATTCAGAGATAGATGTTTGATAGGAGTATAGATGTTTGATATAGAGTCTAGTATGTGATTAGGAGTATAGATGTTTGATATAGGAGTATAGTGTTTGATATATAGTATTTATGTTTGATATAAAGTATAATATTTTGATGTTTAGAGAAGATGGTTTGATATGAGTATAGATGTTGCTATAGTATAGCTGATTGATATAGAGTCTGAGTTTGATATAGAGTATAGATGATGATTATAGAGTATAGAGGATGAATAGAGTATAGATGAGATATAGAGTATAGATGTTTGGAGATAGAGTATAGATGATATATAGAGTATAGATGATTGATATAGAAGTATAGATGATATCTAGGAGTATAGATGTTTGATATAGAGATAGATTGATGATATAGAGTATGAGACTGTTGATATAGAGTATAGAGGCGGATTACTGGATAGATGATGATATAGATATAGATGTTTGATATTTGAGTATAGCTGTTTGATTAGAGTATAGATGTTTGATATTAGAGTAAGAGGGTTGATATATAGATTTAATGTTGATTAATATAGTATTAATGATTGATAGAAAGTATATATATTTTGATTTTAGAGGTATCGAGATTGATTTATAGAGTATAGAGATTGGATATCGAGTCTAGATGGTTTGTATATGAGGTATAGATGTTTGATATAGAGTATAGATGATGATATGGAGTATAGATGTTTTATATAGAGTATAGATGTTGTATAGATATAGAGTTGATTATAGAGTAAGATGTTTGATATAGAGTAAGATATTGATATAGAGTAAGGATGTTTGATCTGAGTAGAGAGTTTGATTTAGAGTATAGATGATGATCTAGAGTATAGATGTTTGATATAGAGTATAGATGATTGATTATACGAGTATTAGATGTTTGATAAGAGTATAGATGTTTGATATAGAGTATAGATGATTGATATAGAGTTAGATGATTGATATAGAGTATAGATGTTGGAATAGAGTATAGATGATTGATATAGAGTATAGAGTTGCTATAGGAGTATAGATGTTTGATATAGAGTTAGATGATTGATTAAGGTATAGAGTGTTGATATAGAGTATAGGATTGATGTATAGAGTATAGACTGTGTGTATAGAGTATAGAGTGTGTGAATAGAGTATAGATGATGCTTAGAGTATCGATGTTTGATATAGCGTATGCTGTTTGATATAGAGGTATAGATTGATTGATATAGAGTATAGCTGATGGATTATAGAGGTATGATGATGATATAGAGTATAGACGTTTGAATAGAGTATAGATGTTTGCATATAGAGTATAGATGTTTGATATAGAGTATAGATGATGATATTGAGTATAGGATGTTGATATAGAGTATAGATGTTTTTGATATAGAGTATAGGATTGATGATAAGAGTATAGAGGTTGAGTATAGGAGATAGATGATTATATCGAGTATAGACTGTTTGATATAGGAGGTATAGATGTTTGATATAGAGTATAGATGATGGATATAGAGGATAGATGATTGATATAGAGTATAGATGTTTGATATAGATCTAGATGTTGAATAGAGTGATAGATGTTTGATATTAGAGTATAGATGTTGATATTAGAGTATAGATGATTGTAGTAGAGGATAGATGAGTGATAAGAGTATAGATGAGTGATATGAGTATAGATGATTGATATAGGAGTATAGATGCTTGATTAGGTTAGAGGTTGATATAGTGTATTGAGGATGATATAGAGTACTAGATGATTGATTTATAGCGTATAGATGTTTGATATAGAGTATAGATGTTGAATATAGAGTATAGATGTTTTGTTGATTATGAGTAAGATAGATGTTGATATAGAGTATTTAAGTTATTTAGAAGTTATAGATGTTGATATCGAGTATTTAAGGTTTGATATAGAGTATGATGTTTGATATAGAGGATAGAGTTTGAGATAGAGTATAGATTTTGATATTAGAGATTTACTGTTTGTTTAGAAGTTATAGAGTTTGATAATTAGAGTATGAATGTTTGATATAGAGTATAGATGACTGTTATAGAGTATAGAGGAATTGTATAGAGTATAGATGTTTGAAGAGGTATAGATGTTTGATTATAAGGTATAGATGTTTGATATAGAGTAAGATGTTGATATAGAGTATAGATGTTGATAAGAGATAGAGGGTTGATATAGAGTAGAGATGTTTGATATAGCGGATAGATGTTTGTTGATATAGAGTATAGATGATTGATTAGAGGATAGGATGATTGATAATGAGTATAGATGATGATATAGAGTATAGAGTGTGATTTAGAGAGTTATAGATGTTTGATAATAGTATTAATGTTTGATATGAGAGATATATAGTTGATTCAGAGATAGATGGTTTGATATAGGTGATAGATGTTGATATATAATTTAATGTTGGATATAGAGTATAGATGTTTGATATATTGAGTATGTAATGGTTGATTAAAGTATATAGTTTGATCAGAGTATAGGATGTTTGATATAGAGTTAGATATGTTTGATATAGAGTATAGCATGTTTGTATAGGGGAGTATAGATGTTGATAATAGTATTGAATGTTTGATATATAGAGTAAGATGTTTGATATATAGTAATTTAATTTTGAGATAGCAGTATAGATGTTGATATATAGTATTTGAATGTTTGATATAGATTATAGATGATTGATATAGGGATCGATGTTTGGATAGAGTATAAGATGTTTGATATAGAGTATGATGTTTTGATATAGGAGTATAATGTTGGAATAGAGTATAGAGTTGATATAGAGTAAGATGATTGATATATGAGTATAGATGTTTGATATAGAGTAAGAGGTTTGATATAGGTATAGATGTTTGATATAGAGTATAGAGTTGATATTAGAGTAAGAGATTGCTATAGAGGATAGATGATTTGATATAGCGTATAGGGGGATGATGATTAAGAGTATAGATGATGATATGCGGATAGATTTGATTGATATAGAGATAGATGATTGAGATAGAGTATAGATGTTGGATATAGAGAAGATGTTGATATAGAGTATAGAGTGATATGGTATAGATGTTTGATAATAGTATGGAAGTTGATATACAGTAGATTATATTTTGATTTAGAGTATAGATGTGTTGATATAGAGTAAGAGTTTGATATAGAGTATAGATGATTGATATAGAGTATAGATGTTTGATATAGAGTATAGATGATGATATAGGATAATGAGAATAGAGGTATAGATGATTGATATAGAGTATAGAGTTGAAGGAGATAGATGATTGATATAGAGAAGATGATTGATATAGAGTATAGATGATTGATATAGAGTCTATAGTGTTTGATATAGAGTATAGATGAGTTGCTATAGAGTATAAGATGATGATATTAGGCGGAAGATGATGATATAGATAAGATGTTGATTTGAGTATAGATGTTTGATATAGAGTATGAGATGTTTGATAAGAGTATAGATGTTTGATATATAGGTATTTAATGTTGATATATATAGTATTTAATGTTTGATATAAAGTATATATATTTTTGATTTAGAGTATAGATGATTGATATAGAGTATAGATGATTGATATAGAGTATAGATGTTTGATATAGAGTATAGATGTTTGATATGAGTATGATGATTGAGATAGAGTATAGAGGTTTGATAGAGAGATAGATGTTTGATAAGAGGATAGATGTTGATATAGAGTATAGATGTGATATAGAGTATAGATGATTTGATATCTAGTATAGATGTTTGAGATAGCGTATAGAGTTGAATAGGTATTAGATGATTGATATAGAGATAGAGTTTGATATAGAGTACTAGATGATTGATATAGAGTAGAGAGTTGGATATAGAGTATAGATGTTTGATTATAGAGTATAGATGATTGATAAGAGTATAGTGATGATATAGGAGTATTAGTAGATGTTTGATATAGAGTATAGAGTATTGATTATATAGAGTATAGATGGTGAGATAGATAGATGTTTGATATAGAGTATAGATGAGTATATAGACGGTATAGATGTTTGATATAGAGTATAGATGATTGATATAGGTATAGATGTTGATATAGGAGTATAGATGTTTGATTATAGAGTCTAGGATGATTGATATAGAGTATAGAGGTTTGATATAGAGTATAGATGTTTTGATATAGAGTATAGATGATTGGATATAGGAGTATAGTGATTGATATAGAGTAGGATGATTGATATAGAGTATAGATGTGATATGCGTCTAGATGTTTGAATGAGTATAGATGTTTGGAGACTAGAGTATAGATGATTGATTATAGGAGTGATAGATGTTGATATAGAGTATAGATGTTTGATATAGAGATAGATGATTGGATATAGAGTATGTGTTTGATATAGAGTATAGATGATTGATTATAGAGTATAGCTGTTTGTTGATATAGAGATAGATGTTTGATATAGAGTATAGATGATGATATAGACGTATAGATGATTGAGAGAGAGTATAGATGAGTGATATAGGAGTATGAGATGTTGATATAGGGTATAGATGTTTGATATAGAGTAAGATGTTGATATAGAGTATAGATGTTGATATGGTATAGATGCTTTGAAATTTTATTTTTTGTAAAGAGTATAGATGATTGATATAGAGTATTAGATGATTGATATAGAGTAGAGTGATGATTGATTGATTATGAGTATAGAGATGATATAGAGTAGAGTGATTTGATATAGTGTATTGATGATGTATGATAGAGTATAGATGATGATATAGCGTTATAGTATAGATGTTTGATATAGAGGATGATGTTGGATATAGAGTATAGATGAGGATATCGCGTTATTAGTGTTTGATATAGAGATAATGTTTGAATACGAGATAGATGTTGATATAGAGTATAGATGTTGATATAGCGTATCTTTAAGTTTATTTAGAGTATAGATGTTGTGATAGGCGTATTTAATGTTTGATATAGAGTATAGGTGTTTGATATAGAGCTTAGAGGATAGATGTTTTGATATAGAGTATAGAGGTTGATATGCGTATTTAAGTGTTGATTTAGAGTATAGATGTTTGATATAGAGTATTTAAGGTTTGATATAGAGTATAGATGTTTGATAAGAGTATAGATGTTTGAGATAGAGTATAGATGTTGATATAGAGTCAGGATGTTTGATATAGAGTAAGATGTTTGAATCGAGTATAGATGTGTGATATATAGAAGTATAGATGTTTGATATAGGAGTATAGAGTTTGATATAGAGTATAGATGTTTGATATAGAGAATAAGATGTTGGATATAGGAGTATAGATGTTTGATTGACAGAGTATAGTGTTTGATATAGAGTATAGATGTTGATATAGAGATATAGATGTTTGATATAGAGTATAGATGTTGATATAGAGTATAAGAGATTGATATGAAGAGTATCGAGTTTTGCTATAGAGTATCGATGTTGATATAGAGTATAGAGGTTTTGATATAGAGTATAGTGTTTGGATTATAGAGTAAGATGATTGATATAGAAGTATTTAAGTTGGATATAGGTATAGAGTTGATATGAGTATTAATGTTTTGATATAGAGTATAGATGTTTGATATAGAGTATAGATGTGGGATTTAGGGTATAGATGTTTGCTATAGCGTATAGATGATTGATATAGAGTATCGAGGATTGATATAGAGTATAGATTGATTGATATAGAGTATAAGAGTTTGATAGAGAGTATAGATGATTGGGATATAGAGTATAGATGATTGATATAGAGTATAGTGATTTGATATTAGAGCTAGATGATTGATATAAGTAAGATGTTGATATAGAGTATAGAGTTGATCATAGGTAATAGATGATTGATATAGGAGTATAGAGGCTTGATATAGCAGTTATAGATGTTTGAGATAGAGTATAGATGATTGATATAATGAAGTAGAGATGATTGATATTATAGAGTATAGATGATGAATAGAGTATAATGTTTGATATAGAGTATAAGATGTTGATATGAGTAGTAGATGTTGAATTGAGTATAGATATTGAATAGATGTATAGATGATTGATATAGAGTATAGGGTGGAAATGTTTGATAGAGAGTATCAGATGATTGATATAGGAGTAGAGATGTTTGATATCGGAGTATAGATGTTGATATAGAGGATAGATGTTTGATTATAGAGTTGATGTTTGAATAGAGTATAGATGATTGATATAGAGATATAGATGATTGTTATAGAGATAGATGAGGATAGAGGGTATAGATGTTTGAATAGAGTATAGATGTTTGATATATGAGTATAGATGATTGATATAGAGTATAGATGATTGATATAGAGTATAGAGTGATATAGAGTATAGATGTGTTGATATAGAGTATAGATGTTGAGATAGAGAAGATGTTTGATATAAGAGTATAGATGATGATATAGAGTATAGATGTTGATATAAGTAGTAGATGTTTGAGAGAGTGAGATGGTTTGATATAGAGTATAGGATGTGATATAGAGGTATAGATGTTTGATATAGAGTATAGATGATTGATAAGAGTATCAGATGTTGATTAGATATAGATGTCTGAGATAGAGATAGAAGGTTTGATATAGAGTATAGATGGTTTGATATAGAGTATATAGATGTTTGATATAGAGTATTAATGTTTTATTTAGCGTATTAGATGTGTTGATTAGAGTATTTTAATGTTTGATATAGAGTATTAGCTGTTGATATAGAGTATTTAATGTTTGATATGAGTTATAGAGTTTGTTGAATAGAGTATAGATGTTGATATAGAGTATAGATGTTTGATATAGAGTATAGTGATTTGATATAGAGTATAGATGGAAAATTTGATATAGGAGATAGATGATTGGTATTAGAGATAGAGTTTGATATGAGTATAGGATGTTGATATAGAGTATTAGATGTTGATATGGAGCATAGATGATTGATTATCGGTATAGATGATTGATATAGAGTATAGATGTTTGATATAGGTAATGAGCTGATATATAGGAGTATAGATTTTTTGATTAGGGAGTATAGAGTCGTGAGATAGAGTATAGATGTTTGATATAGGATAGATGAGTGATATAGAGTATAGATGTTTGATAATAGAGTATAGATGTTGATATAGAGTTATAGATGTTTGATATAGAGTATAGAGCTTGAATAGCGATAGAGTTATATAGAGTATAGAGGTTGATATAGCGTAGTAGAGGATTGATATAGAGTATAGATGTTGATATAGAGTATAGATTGTTTATATAGATATAGATGTATTGATTATATGAGTATGTGATTGAGATAGAGTAGAGAGATTGATATAGAGTATAGATGTTTGATTAAGTAGTATAGATGATTGATATAGAGTATAGATGGATTGATATAGAGTATAGATGTTTGATGATATAGAGGAGAGATGTTGGATATAGAGTATAGATGGTGAGATTAGGGGAGATAGATTTGATATAGAGTATAGATGTTTGATAAGGATATAGATGATTGATATAGAGTATAGATGTTTGATATCGAGTATAGATGTTGATTATAGAGTATAGATGTTGATAAGAGTATAGATGTTTGATTATAGAGTATAGATGTGATATAGAGTTATAGAGGATGATAGAGAGTATGAGAGATTGATATAGAGTATAGATGTTTTTGATATAGAGTATAGGATGATTGATATAGAGTATAGATTGATTGGATTATAGAGTATAGATGAGTGATATAGGAGTATAGAGGTTGTATATAGAGTATAGATGATTGATATAGAGTATAGATGTTTGATATAGAGTATAGATGTTTGATATAGAGTAATATAGATGTTTGATATATAGTATTTAATGTTTGATATGAAGTATATATGTTTGATTCAGAGTATAGATGTTTGATATAGAGTATAGATGTTTGATATTTATAGATGTAAGGTTTGATATAGAGTATAGATGTTTGATATATAGTATTTAATGTTTGATATAAAGTAGATTTGTTTGATTCAGAGTATAGATGTTTGATATAGAGTATAGATGTTTGATATATAGTATAAGTTGATGAGTATGATGTTTGGATATCGAGTATAGATGTTTGATATATAGTATGCATGTTTGATATAGCGTATAGAGTTGATATATAGTATTTAAGTTGATTAGAGTATAGATGTGATATCTAGTATTTAATGTTGATCTAGTAGTCTAGCTGTTGATATAGAGTATAGATGATTGATATAGAGTATAGATGTTTGATATAGAGTATAGATGATTGATATAGAGTATAGATGATTGATATAGAGTATAGATGTTTGATATATAGTATTTAATGTTTGATATAAAGTATATATGTTTGATCAGGAGTAATAGATGTTGATTTGATTATAGCGTATAGATGAGTGAATAGAGTAGAGATGTTTGATAAGAGTTGAGATGATGATATAGAGTTAGATGTTGGATTATAGAGTATAGATGTTGATATGGTATAGATGATTGTCTAGAGTACTAGAGTTTGATATAGAGTTAGATGTTGATGAAAGTTATATAGGTTTGATTCAGGTATAGATGTTTGATATAGAGTATTTAATGTTTGATATAGAGTATAGATGATTTGATATAGAGTTATAGATGTTTGAGATAGAGTATGAGATGTTTGATATAGCGTAGAGATGATTGATATAGATATAGCTGATGATCTAGAGTATAGATTGTTTGATTAGAGTATAGATGATTATATAGAGTATAGATGATTGAGTAGAGTATAGATGAGGAGTATAGATATAGATGTTTGACATAGAGTATAGATGATTTGATATAGAGTATAGATGATGATATAGGAGTATAGATGTTGATATACGAGGATAGATGTTGCTATAAGTTCTAGATGTTGAATAGCGTAGAGTTTGATATAGGAGTATAGGATGTTGATATAGAGTATAGATGATGTGGATGAATAGAGTATAGATGTTTGATATATGAGTATACGATGTTGCTTTATAGAGAGTATAGATGTTTGATATAGAGTATATAGATGTTTGGAGATAGATATAGATGTTTGATATAGAGTATAGATGATTGTGATATAGGTATAGATGATTGATGAGAGAGTATAGAGATTGATATAGAGTAATTAGATGTTGATATAGCGTTATAGATGTTTGATTAAGTATTTAATGTTTTGATATAGAGTATAGGATGTTTGATATATTAGTATTACTGTTTGATTATAAAGTATATATGTTTTTTTTTTGGGATTCAGAGTATAGATGTTTGATATAGAGATAGATGTTTGATATAAGAGTATAGATGATTGATTATTAGAGGGATAGATGATTGATATGAGTATAGAGATTGATTATAGAGTATAGATGTTTGAATAGAGTATAGAGGTTTGAGATAAAGTAGAATGTTGATTCAGGAGTATAGATGTTTGATATAGAGTATAGATGTTTTATATAGAGTAAGATGATGATATAGAGTAAGATGATGATTATAGAGTTAGATGATTGATATAGAGTTATAGATGAGGATATAGGAGTATAGATGTTGATATAGAGTATAGAGGTTTTGGATATAGAGTTAGATGTTTGATATAGCGTATAGAGTTGATATTAGTATTTCTTAAGGTTTGATACAGAGGTATAGATGTTTGATATAGAGTATAGATGTTTGATATAGAGTATAGATGTTTGATATATAGGTATTATGCGTGACGGATAAAGTATATAGTTTGATTCAGCAGTATGAGATGTTGATAAGAGTAAGATGTTTGAATATAGTATTTAAGGTTTGATATAAAGTATATATGTTTGATTCAGAGTATAGATGTTTGATATAGAGTCCTAGCTGTTTGATATAGAGTAGAGCTGATTGATATAGAGTATAGATGTTGATATAGAGTAGATAGATGGTTGATATAGAGTATAATGAGGATTTGATATAGAGTTATAGATGATTGATTATAGCGTATGATGTTTGATATAGAGTATAGATGATTGAATAGAGAAGATGATTGATATAGAGTATATAGATGATTGATATAGAGGATAGAGTTGATATAGAGTATAGATGATATGATATAGATATAGATGATGAAAGAGTTATAGATGTTTGAATAGAGTATAGATGTTTGATTAGATTATAGATGTTTGATAAGGAGTATAGATGTTTGATTACAGAGTAAGGGTTGATATAGAGTATAGAGGATTGATATAGAGTATTAGGATGTTGATAAGAGTATAGATGTTTGATTTATAGAGTATAGATGTTTGAGATTAGAGGATAGATGTTGATTATAGAGTATAGGGATTGAATAGGAGTAAGCTGATTGATATAGAGTATAGATGACTTGATATAGAGTTATAGATGTTTGATATAGAGTATAGATTGTTGATTTAATAGGATTTAATGTTTGATATAGAGTGATAAGCTGTTTGATATATAGTATTTATGTTGATATAAAGTATATATGTTTGATTAAGGTAAGATGTTGATATAGGAGTATAGATGTGTGATATTATAGTATTTAATGTTTGATTATTAGAGCCCTATAGGATGGTGGATATAGGTATAGATGTTTGATAAGAGTTATAGATGTTGATATAGAGTATAGATGTTTGATATAGAGTAATGATTGTTTGATATATAGTATTTAATGTTTGATATAGAGTATAGATGTTTGATATATAGTATTTAATGTTTGATATAGAGTATAGATGTTTGATATAGAGTATAGATGTTTGAATATAGTATTTAATGTTTGATATAGAGTATAGATGTTTGATATATAGTATTTAATGTTTGATATAGAGTATAGATGTTTGATATATAGTATTTAGGTTGATATAGAGTATAGGATGTTGATATAGAGTAGAGATGTTTTGATATAGCGTATAGATGTTGATAAGCGTTAGAGTGTTTGAATATAGCATTTAATGGTTGTATTAGAGTATAGATGTTGAGATAGAGTAAGTAAGGATGTTTGATATAGAGATAGATGTTGATATAGAGTTAGAGAGATTGATTAAGAGTATAGATGTGTGATATAGGTATAGATGTTTGATATAGAGTATAGATGTTTGATATAGAGTATAGATATTGAATAGATTAAGATGTGGAGATAGAGTATAGATGATGAGGATGAGAGTATAGAGGTTGATATAGAGATAGAGTGATGATATAGGAGTATAGAGATTGATATAGAGTATCGATGTTTGAATATAGAGTAAGATGTTTTGATATAAGAGTAAGATGTTTGATATAGGAGTATAGATGTTGATTGATAGAGTATAGTGTTGATATAGAGTATAGAGTTTGATATTAGAGATATAGATGAGGATTATGAGTATAGAGTTTGAATAGAGTAATAGATGATTGATATTAGAGTATAGATGTTTGATATAGAGGATAGATGGTTGATATAGAGATGAGTTTGATAGAGAGTAGATGATGTTTGATATAGAGTATAGATGTTTGATATAGAGTATAGATGTTTATATAGAGTATAGATGTTTGATATAGAGTATTAGATGATTGATATAGATATAGATGTTTGATATATGAGTATAGATGTTTTGATATAGAGTATAGTGATTGAATAGAGTATAGTTTGTTTGAATATAGAGTATAGAGGTTTGATATAGAGTATAGATGTTTGAGTATAGAGTATAGATATAGAGTATAGAGGATGATCTAGAGTATAGATGATGAAGAGAGTAGAGATGATTGATATAGAGTATGAGTTTGATATAGGTAGAGATGTTTGATTATAGAGTATAGATGTTTGATATAGAGTTTAGATGTTTGATATAGAGTATAGTGATGATTATAGAGTATAGATGTGATATAGAGTATGATGTTGATATAGAGTATAGATGATTGATCTAGGAGTATAGATGTTTGATATAGAGTATAGATGTTTGATATAAAGAGTAGAGATGTTTGATATATAGTATTTATGTTTGATTATAAAGATATATGTTGATCAGAGTGAGATGTTGATTATAGAATTAATGTTTGATATAAAGGATATATGTTGATCAGGTATAGAGTTGATATATAGAGTATAGATGTTTGATATAGAGTATAGATGTTTGATATAGAGTATAGATGTTTGATATAGAGTATAGATGTTTGATATATAGTATTTAATGTTTGATATATATAGTATTTAATGTTTGATATAAAGTATAGATATTTTGATGTAGAGTAGAGATGTTTGATAAGAGTATAATGTTGGATATAGAGTCTAGATGTTTGATATAGAGTATAGATGTTTGATATAGAGTATAGATGTTTGAGATAGAGTATAGAGTTTTGATATATAGATTTAATGGTTTTATATAGATTAGTATTAAGGTTTGATATAAAGTTATATATATATTTTTGATTTAGATTATAGATGAGGGGATATAGAGTATAGATAGATGTTTGATATAGAGTAAGATGTTTGATATAGAGATAGATGATTGATATAGAGTTAGATGTTGATATAGAGTATGATGATTGATATAGAGTATAGATGATTGATTATGAGTATAGAGAGTGATATAGAGTATAGTGATGTGATAGGTGTATGGATGGATTGATCTAGAGTATAGATGTTGATATAGAGTATAGATGGATGATATATGAATAGATGATTGATATAGAGTATAGTGATTGATATAGAGTATAGATGATGATATAGAGTAATAGATGTTTGATAAGAGTATAGATGATTGATATAAGAGTATAGATGATTGATATAGCGTATAGATGATTGATATAAGTTATAGATGATGATAAGGTATGATGATGATTCATAGAGTATTATAGAGTATAGATGATTGATATAGGTATAGATGTGATATAGATTATAGAGAGTGATATAGGTATTGATGTGATTGATATCGAGTATAGTATGATTTGAAGAGTATAGATGATGTATGGAGTATAGATGTTTGATATAGAGATACGATGTTTTGATAACAGAGATAGAGATTGATAGATGAGTATAGATGATTGATATAGAGTTAGATGTTTGATATAGAGTATGATGATTGATCTAGCGTATAGATGATTGATTATAGCGTATAGATGTGTTGATTATTATAGAGTATAGATGTTTGATGATATGAGTATAGATGATTGTGATATAGAGTGATAGATGAATTGATATAGAGTATAGATGTTTGATATAGAGATAGATGTTGATATAGAGTATTAGATGTGTGATATAGAGTATTAGATTTTGATATAGAGTATAGATGCTTTGATCTTGATATAGAGTATAGATGTTGATATAGAGTAGTTAATGTTTGGATGTAGATGTATAGGATGTTTGATATAGAGTATTTTAATGTTGATATAGAGTAGAGTTTGATATAGAGTATAGAGTTTGTATATAGAGATAGACGTTGATATAGAGTATAGCTGTTTGATATAGAGTATAGATGCTTTGATTATAGAGTATAGAGGTTGATATAGAGTATAGATGTTTGATATAGAGTATAGGTTTGATATAGATATAGATGTTTGCTATAGAGTTATAGCGTATGATGTTTGATATGCGTATAGAGGTTGATAAGGTATAGATGTTTGATATAGAGTATAGATGTTGTATTAGAGTAGAGATGATGATATAGAGTTATAGATGTGTGATATAGAGTATAGATGTTGATATGAGTATAGATGTTTGATTAGATATAGATGGATTATCTAGAGTATAGATGATTGATATAGAGTATAGATGTTTGATATAGAGTATAGATGATTGATATAGAGTATAGATGATTGATATAGTGTATTGATGATTGATATAGAGTATAGATGTTTGATATAGTGTATTGATGATTGATATAGAGTATAGATGTTTGATATATAGTATTTAATGTTTGATATAGAGTATAGATGTTTGATATAGAGTATAGATGTTGAGATAGAGTATAGATTGTTTGATATAGATATAGATGATTGATATAGAGTATAGATGATTGATATAGAGTATAGTGATTGAATAGTGTATTGATGATGAATAGAGTATAGATGTTTGATATAGTGTATAGATGTTTGAATTAGAAGTAAGATGAGTGCTATAGAGTATTAGAGGATTGATATAGAGTATAGAGTTTGATATAGAGTCTAGAGTTTTGATATAGGTATAGAGATTGAATTATAGGATTGATGAGTGATATAGAGTTATAGATGTTTTGATATTATTAGTATTTTAAGGTTGATATAGAGTATAGATGTTTGATATTAGAGTATAGATGTTTGATATAGAGTATAGATGTTGATATAGAGTTAGATGATTGATATAGAGTATAGAGATGATTATAGAGTAGTGAGATGATTGATATAAGTGTATGATGATGATATAGGATAGATGTTTGATATTAGAGTATAGATGATGATATAGAGTATAGATGATGGCGATAGTTTCTTGTGATTGATTAGAGTTATAGATGTTTATAAGAGTGAGTGATTTGATATAGAGAGAGATGATTGATATAGAGGATAGATGATGATATAGTGTATTGATGATTGTATAGAGATAGATGTTTGATATAGAGTATAGAGAGTTTGATTAGAGTATAGTGGTTGATATGAGTATTTTAATGTTTGGATTTAGAGTATCGCTTGTTTGATATAGAGACTTTAATGTTGCTCGAGTATAAGATGTTGAAAGAGTAAGATGTGTTGATATAGAGTATAGAGTTTGAGATAGAGTAGTTAATGTTTGATTAGAGTATAGAGGTGTGGATATAGAGTATTTAATGTTTGATATAGGGTATAGATGTTGGATAGAGAGTATAGATGTTTGAGTAGAGATAGATGTTTGATATAGGAGTATTAGATGTTTGATATAGAGATAGCTGTTTGATATAGCGTATAGAGGTTTTATATAGAGTTATAGATGTTTGATATCGAGTATAGATGTTTGATATAGGAGATAAGATTGTTGATATAGAGCTATAGTATTGTTGATTATAGAGTATCGAGGTTTGATTATAGAGTATTAGATGTTTGATATATAGATATAGGCTGATTGATATAGAGTATAGATGATTGATATAGGAGGATAGATGTTTGATTTAGAGGATAGATGGGTGAGATAGAGTATAGATGTTTGATTTATAGAGTATAGATGTTTGATATAGAGTTAGCTGTTGTAAGAGTATAGATGATTTGATATAGAGTATAGATGTTTGAATAGAGTATTTAGATGTTGATATGATATAGGGTTTGATATAAAAAAGAGATTTAAAGATGTTTGATTGGCTATAGAGTATAGATGATTGATAAGAGTATTTAAGTTTTGTGAGAAGAGTATAGATGTGAGATAGAGTATTTAATGTTTGATATAGAGTATGAGATGTTTGATATAGAGTAAGATGTTTGGGATCTAGAGTTATAGATGATTGATATAGATCTAGATGTTGATAGAGAGTATAGATGTTTGATATAGCGGATAGATGTTTGATATAGAGTATAGATGATTGAGATAGTAGTATAGCTGATGGATATAGAGGATAGATGATTGATATTATAGTGTATTGATTGATTGAGATAGAGTACTAGATGTTGAATATAAGTATTTATGTTTTGATATAGAATAAGAGTTTGATATAGAGTAAGATGTTTGAGATAGAGTATAGAGTTTGATATAGAGTATAGATGATTGATATACGAGTATAGATGATGATATAGAAGATAGATGTTGATTAGTGTATTGATGATTGATATCGAGTAGAGAGGTTTGAGATAGAGTCTCGATGTTTGTGTATAGAGTATAGATGATGATTACTAGGAGTATAGATGATTGATCTAGGGTATTGTGATTGATATAGAGATAGATGTTGGAATAGATTATAGATGTTGAAGAGAGTATAGGAGGATTAAGGTATTGATGATGATATTAGCGTATACGATGTTGGATATAGAGTATAGAGATTGAATATAGAGTATAGCTGATTGAATGTGTAATTGATGATTGATATAGATATAGATGTTTGATATAGAGTATAGATGTTTGAGATAGAGTATAGATGTGGATATAGAGAATAGATTGATTTGATATAGAGAGAGATGTTTGATATAGAGTATAGATGATGATATAGAGGTATAGATGTTGATTCAAGTGTATTGATGATTGATATAGAGTATAGATGTTGATAAGAGTATAGATGTTGATATAGATATTAGATGATTGAGTATAGTGTATTGATGATGATATAGAGTAAGATGTGGATGTTGATAGAGAAGATGATTGATATAGAGAGAATGATTGAATATAGTGTATTGTGATTGATTATTAGAGGATAGTGTTTTGATATAGAGTTATGAGATGTTTGATATCGGAGTAGAGAGGTGTGATAAGAGTATAGATGGATATAGAGTCTAGAGATTTGATTATAGAGAAATGTTTGATATGGAGTATAGAGGTTTATATAGAGTATAGTGTTGATATAGCGTATAGATGATTGATAGAGAGTATAGATGATTGATATAGAGTATAGATGTTTGGCTATAGAGATAGATGATTGAGAGAAGAGTATAGATGTTTGATATAGAGTATAGATGATTGATATAGAGGATAGATGTTTGATTATAGGTATAGCTGAGTGATTATAGAGTATAGATGTTGGATATAGAGTAGAGATGATTGATATAGAGTATAGATGTTGTATAGAGACAGATGATTGATATGAGAGTATAGATGATTGATATAGAGTATAGAGTATAATGATTGATATAGAGTAAGATGAGTGTGATATAGGTATAGATGTTTGATATAGGTATAGATGTTAGATATAGAGATAGAGGTTTGATGTAGAGTAAGATGATGATATAGAGTATACGATGTTTGATTATAGAGTATAGATGATGATATAGAGATAGATGGTTTGATATAGAGTATAGATGTTTGATTACGAGTAAGTGTTTGATACTAGCGTATAGATGATGATGATAAGTATAGATGTTTGATATGAGTATAGAGGTTGATATAGAGCTATAGAGGTTTGATATAGGTCATAGATGATTGATATAGAGTATAGGATGTTATATAGAGTATAGATGTTGATATCGAGGATAGATGTTTTGATTATATAGCGTATGGATGATTGATATAGAGTATAGAGTTTGATTATAGAGTAGAGATGTTTGATATAGAGTATAGGATGTTGATTGATAGAGTATAGATGAATGATTATAGAGGATAGCAGGTTGATATAGAGTATAGATGATTTTGGATATAGAATAATTGATGTTGGATATAGAATAATTGATGTTGGAAATAAAATAATTGGTGTTTGATATAGAATCATTGATGTTGGATATAGACTAATTGATGTTGGATATAGAATAATTGATGTTGGATATAAGACTAATTGATGTTGTATATAGAATAATTGATATTGGATATATAATAATTGATGTTGGATATAGACTAATTGATGTTGGATATAAAATAATTTATGTTGGATATAGAATAATTGATGTTGGATATAGAATAATTGATGTTGGATATCAAATAATTGATGTTGGATATATAATAATTGATGTTGGATATAGAATAATTGATGTTGGATATAGAATAATTGATGTTGGATATTAGAATAATTGGTGTTGGTAGAAATGGGTGTATACTGGGTATTGTAACTGGAAGCCAAATGCACTAGTGATGCCATAAGTGTAAAAGGCATGTCCACTGAAAAAAAAGTTAGTAAATTACCCCCCCAAACCCCACTTATGCGATATTCTGCTGCTGACAGCCGCTCCACTTCCTGCTCCTGTTTTTGCTCGAAACAAGAGGAGGGGGTGGCACCTAGAATGCGAGGGACCAGGTCAGGTAAGAAAGTTCAGGAATGGTTTTGAAAGCTGTGAATACATGAAAGTGGGTTTTGGGGGTTACATACATTTCAGAGCAAAGTTTTTTTGAGTGAACTTGCCCTTTAATGGAGAAGAGAATGGGACAGAGGACTGTAAAAACCAAACTAATATTGAGATTATTAGATAGGAGACTGTTATTTATTTACTTACTGTATTGTTCTTTTGCCATCTAATATAGTCAAAGTTGATGTTTATCTGCTGATCTGGTGCAGCCCAGGGAGTGATTGTTCCAACTATATTATAATAATCATTCCTCCAGTAATTGTTTAACAAACAATATTTGATTTGATCCATCTGCATATTGTAGATTTGTTTGTTCAAATAACTATGCAGCTGTAAAGGCAGTACAGAGACATCATTGTTGTAAAACTATTATTATAAAGTATCAAAACTGTAATAAAAGGGAAATATTCACTGAATAGTAGGGATGGCTGGTTCGCGGATCCGAACCCGGATCCGCCGCGGATTTATCCTGTTCGCGAACGGCGGATTTTCCACCTTCCGAACTTCCGATTCGCGGATTTTTCGTATTTTCGAAAATTTTCGAAATTATGTGTTTTCGCGTATTTTCGAAAATACGAGAAAACACGTAATTTCGAAAATTTTCGAAAATACAAGGATTTCTCTTATTTTTCTTAAATACGTATTTTCGAAAATTTTCGAAATTACGAGGGTTACTCGTATTTTCGAAAATACTAGTTTTCTCATAATTTCGATAATTTTCGAAAATACGCAAACCCCGTCATTTCGAACATTTTCGAAAATACGAAAAATCTCGTACTTTCTCATTTTAATGGGTCCGCTCGCGGACCCATTAAAAATTTTTTTTCGAAAATCCTCGAGCGGACCGGATTTTGCGAAGTTCAGGCATCTCTACTGAATAGCAGAAAGATCTATATGGGGCAAGTTTTGAAGTGGGAGATTTATAGACCAAGAGGTCCTGGATTATTTTATTCAAGTTATGGTTTGATTGGACATTAACAAGGAGATGTAATACTCACCTGCCTTGCTCCCCTTCCTGCAGAGTCCCCGCAATGTAGCATGAGTTACTGCATTGCACTAATGAGGCAGGTAAGGAGTATGGAGGTAACGGTACCAGTAAACCCTACAAAGTTTCTTGTTTTGTCATTAAGAGGAAACGGCAAGGGTCCCTGAAAAATAGAGTTAACCCAACGCTAACCCGATATTACAGCATGGAGTTAACTCAATTTTAACCCAGAACTGTGGATATTACATCTCCCTGTAGGTTTGTATAGTCTTCACCATGTGACAAGGATATTTAAGGCGCCCCGGTAGCTTAAAATGATATGAATGAATTTTTGTTTTTCCAGGTGATTGTTGAGTAAGTTGATGTGCATACACGTATATCGTAGAAACATCCAGTTTTACTGCTGAGAGAACACATCGGGAGAATTCTGTAAAAAGAGTAAGAAATCTAGGGTGTGTGATTCCTTCCCCTCCACGGCAGTCCATAAGATAAGCCGGAGCCAAAAACAGTATATACAATCATTCTGATTTTGTTTGTTTTCCATTATGTCCGATCGGGCAAAGGATCTTTCAGAACGTTCTCCACTGTTGGAACTCTGACTAAAACGTATCTCCGTCAGGAGCCATGAAAATGCTTTGGTAAAAGGTACGCACAAAATCTAAAAATGGGGGGGGAAAAAAAAAATGAGCTTTTAGTAAACAATTGTTTAAGTCAATTTTCCCAAGAGGAGGAAATAACAAAAGTCGTGTCCAAGCAAAAAAACCTAGATAACAAAAATTTTCCAAGTGTTTTTCATGTGGGGATGTACCGTCACATGATAACTACCGAGGATGTGCTTGGTTCTTGACTATATCAGTTTGTTGTGTAAGTTTGAAAGGATAGAAGTTTAATAAAGCCATTTTTATTGGGGGGAACTCAATGCAGATGCCGTGATTGGAGAAATACATTCCAGGGCAATTAAGTTCTCATCTCTCCACCGATAGTGCACTGTTGTAAAAGACTCCCAACCCAGTCCAACCAAAATGTCCTTATAAAATTCACCCAGTGCGATGTGGAGTGATTTTTGAAATGTGTTCATTTGGAGATACCGTGAGATAGATATGGGGGAAAGTGGATTCTGTCCCCCAAGGGAATGTCTGAAGTAGAATAACTGATCTTTAACAAAGGATTAAAAAAAGTAGGGGTGCGAATGTGCTAGTGGGAGCGACAAAAGAAGATTGGTGAGAAATTCACAGTAAACTTTTGGAGTCTAGTAGTTAGTTGGTTTCCTACTTTTACAAACAATATTGCAAAGATCAATATGCACAAAGGGAATATGTTAGCCGGGTGCTTTGTAAAAATACAAGGATATGGTCAGAAATGAACATTCAATTATGTTCATACACGAAGACGGGGCTTCTTAAATGGCAAAATTGTGTCGCACATGTTAGGGGTTACATACAAGTTGTTTGCTGGGGTTTAAACTGAACTCTGTATCATATCTTTCGGTAAAACTTGTGGTAGAAGTTAGTGTGCGGAAATGTTTGGAGCAATATGCAGTTCCTGGACATGTTCCTTCTTTTCACTAGCTTGTTAGCTATGGGAACCAAGGGTCTCTGCCTGGCATTGAATAATCCGTCACCTTATTAAGTCTGTGCAAGTTCTTCCTATCTTTCCAGAACATGTATTGTTGCCAGTGAGACACAGTGATATGATTATCTGATATCGGGTATCGGCTGATTATGAATCCGTGGATGATGCCTGCTGATGAAATCAGGCCAATCAAATTGGCCCCCTCTGTTATATTGGATGGGCAAAACTTTCAGCCAATCAATGTTATCATCCCCCAGTGGCTGATAATATAGATCCTTCTATGGCCACCTTAAGTCTCTCTTTTTTTTAAAAAAAAAGATACAATGTTGATAAAGGTAACACTCAGGCATCAAGCAGTGCAACTGCAACAGGCAAGTTTATTTCATGTGCAAACACAACATGTTTCGAGCCACACTGGGCCCTTTCTCTAGTGTACACTAGAGATGGCCGGTTCGCGGACCCGAACCCGGGTCCGCCGCGGACTTCTCCCGTCCGCGAACGGCGGATTATTCCGGACTTTCCGGACTTTCCGGACTTCCGAACTTCCGAACTACGGATTTTTTTTTTTTTACGAAAATTTTCGATCAAAATACGAGTTACTCCGTATTACGAGGATCTACGATATTTTCGGATCCGGAAAACCGAAGATCCTCGTAATTACGAGATTCCGTATACGAGGATTCACTAATTACGAGTATTCTCGAATTACGAGAATACACGTAAAAACGAGTAATTCGTGTAATTTTTCAAACGGAGCAAGCCCCACATGATCCAAATTAGCCAATGGCAGCATCATAGTTACGGAAAGCCTCGTTTTTACGGAAATCCTCGTTTTTTACGGGAATCCTCGTATTTTTCGAAAAATACCGTTTTTTTTTAAAGTCACGCTAGCGGACTGTACTTTTAGGTATGGTAGGCATTTATACGTGCTTCTAAGCCATTACCCAGTCCCTGTGGGTGAAGTGTAGTTACCAAGGCTATTTAGACCACTTTTAATGAGCGGATTTTGCCGAACTTTACTTTTAATACGTTTTAACGGGTCCGCTCGCGGATTTTCAATTTTCGGATTTTTCGAAAATCCGCGGATCCTCGCGCGGACCGGATTTTTTCGAAGTTCGGACATCTCTAGTGTACACTTGCTTATGCCTGGGTGTTACCTTTATCACATTATATCTTTTTGAGCAACATGGGATATGCTGCAAAAGGTCTGGTCTCAATAAAATATGTAATAAAAGTTTGTCTCTTTCTCAGGAGAAAAGAACCTCAAGTATAGGACCATTTCATACATCATCTTCTACAAAAGGAAGGAATTATTGAAGAAGTTTTGGACTTTCAGAGAAAGAAAAATTACCAAACCCCCAAGGCATTTCTCCAGGGAGATTGTAAAGACGTACATAGTAAGCAACCACCAGCAGGACTTTCAGCCTCTAAGCGTAATAACTCAAACTTATTAAATCAGCTTTTATTTCACAATCAAAACTACTTTCCCACCTGGGAATATTTATATAGACTGAGAATCTGAGCTATGGGAATTGTGTGTGTCTGAGTGAGATCCCCAATGAATCCAGCAAGTGTTCTCTTCCCCACACAGAGTAATTGGGAACCGGCCTCCTTCATACCAGACATATCTGAAAACGCCCCTCACTGCCTTCCGCACATCTCCACAGGAATCGTACATATGGTACCCCAGGGTCAGGTTAATAAATACAATGGGTTCTGGTTGCTTGGTCAATGGCAAATCGAACATGAGAAAAATATGCAGCATGGACTGTATCAATTCTAGGAAAAAACATATATTTACAGTTATTCCACCTGACAACATTAAAACACATGGGGCAATCTATAAAGATGATAAGAGTGCTGTTTACTTAGCAGGTTTCACTGTTTGCAAATTGAAAGCATTAAAAATGTCAAAAAGACCAATGGGAAAGATAAAATAAAATCTTCACTGCACTGAAGATAAAAACCCAGTTCACATGAGTTACCAGATCAGGGGGATCTGTGTATAACGCAGCAGGGTGAGATCAGGGGGATCTGTGTATAACGCAGCAGGGTGAGATCAGGGGGATCTGTGTATAACGCAGCAGGGTGAGATTTGTAGTGTTCGTTGAGGTTCACTATTTCCAAACCTGTCCCTCTTGCTGCTTCTTTACCAACTTGTAATATAATCAGTGGGCAGTGACACGTGTATTTCCACTGTCTGTACCTGCTGGAATACATATCCATAGCTAGATACGTTTGCTGACACTGTGTGTTAATCAAGGCAGATGTATTATAATAGATGCAGTGCGAGGAGTTTTGACATGCTGGCATTAGATGTAGGAGACTGTATTTTCCCTCCCTTAACTCAGCTGGGAAAGAGAACTGCCTTTTTATGAAGGTTGATGCATGGCCAATGGCCAGAAACAGCATTACTGTCTGCTTACCACCACCTACTGGCGCCCAGGTTGTGAAAGGCTAATTGGGATTTTCCAGGGTACATAATTGTCACAGATTCTTGTACAGTCATTCTGAATTAGAAGCCAGTCGATGACTAGCGAAACATCTTCAAGAACTAAACTTCAAGTCCAGTTGATCTAATTGAATACAACAGCTATACATGTAATTATGTTCTATACTATGCTCCTAAAGGTAAAAAGGTAACATTGTATAGTGTCCTAGAGAATTACGGTGTTAATTCAGCGCACAAACAGAACCAGGAAAAATTCTGCACATGGAAAGAATATGGCAGGATCTGACCACTTACAAATATACAACTCTGTTTTTAACCTTTTTTTAATTGAAACAGACACAATATAGAGACATTGATTGGGCTATATTATATGATTGGGCAAATATTATATATTGGGCTATATATATGATTGGGCTATATTATTGATTGGGCATATGTATATGATTGGGCTATATTAATGATGGGCTATATAATATGATTGGGCTTATATATATGGGATTGGTGCTATATTATATGATTGGGCTATATTATATATTGGGCTATTTGAGGCTATATTGGGCTATATATGATTGTGGGCTATATTATATATGTGGGCTATATTAATGTGATTGTGGGTTATAATATGATGGGCTATATTATATGATTGGGCTATAGTAATATGATTGGGCTATATTATATGATTGGGCTTATTATATGATGGGCTATATATATGATTGGCTATATAATTGATTGGGCTATATTATATGATTGGGCTATTATATTGATTGGGCTATATAATATGTGTTGTGGCTATTTATATGAGTGTGCTTATATATGATATATGATTGGGCTATATTATTGATTGGTGATATTATGATGGGCTATATTATATAGTTGGGCTATATTATATGATTTGGCTTATCATAATGATTGGGCTATATTATATGATTGGGCTAATTGGGTATATATTGTATTATAGGTATGGCTATATATATGATTGGGCTATATTATATGATTGGGCTATATTATTGATTGGGCTATATTATATTATTGTGGCTATATTATATGATTGGGCTATATTATATGATTGGTATGATGTTGGGCTATATTATATGATTGGGCTATATTATATGATTGGGCTTATTATATGATGTGGGCTATATTATTGATGATGGGCTTATATATGATGGCTATATAATATGATGGCTATTATATGATTGGGCTATATATATGATGGGCTATATATATGATTGGGCTATATTATATGATTGGGCTATATAAGTAGCTCAATCAATGTCTCTAATATTGTTATCTTGTCAGTTTCAAATTTTACAATCAAAAAGGAAAAAACAGATGTATATTTGTCAGTTTTATGCAGTACCTGGCGCTGTTGTTTTTTTTTTCTAAAGTCAACCCAAACCTACATCCCAATTCAAATTCACTGACACCACGTGCTGCCTGTCCTGACCCACAGCTTTCTAACCAAACCTGACCCATTTAAACTCACTGAGGGTCAGCTTACCCCAAACCTTAGGTGTCAGAAAGATGCAGGATTCAGGCTAGATCTGATCCCCAATTAACATACCTCACAACATTGAAATGCAAAAATGGAGACAGTGAGTAAGAGAATGGGGGGGGGGGGTGTGTGTGCAGGTGGGCAATCACAAAAATCTGACCACATCCACTTGCTAAGACCAGTTAGAGAAAGAACATAAGGCTAGGGAAAAGGTGTGAAATGGCCTTTAATACTGGGACTTCAGTAGTTTGTAAGAAAAAAAGACATAAGGTGTAAAATAAAGGTTAAAGGGCATGTTCCCCCCTAACAAATTACCCACTACTGGCTCACTGTTATAGTTTTAAAAACATCTCAGCTTCTTATGATTCTCCTGAAGTGCCTGTCCAAATCCAGGAAACTGAAGAGTGGCATTGTGCTCCTGCAAAAAAGGTCTCAGCCTCCTGTGTTGCCTCCAGGAGATATTCCCTGCCAGCCCCCAACGGCTGTGTCATTTTGTTAACAAGATTTAGAATGCTACATACAGCCCTTCTTTCCTGCAGCGCTCTCCATTGGATGCAGCCGCATCGTGATTGGCTACCTCTCACAATCAAAGACATCGGCTACCGGTCTGTCCCCCTGCTTTAAGTTCTGTCAAGCGGGAGACAGATCATGGCACTGGAGCGAGGTGGGCGTGAGGATCGAGATTTAGAAGTAACATCTAAATTTTTTCTAACACGGCGGTTGGGGGGGCAGGTTTGCCCTAAATTATATATTTTTTATTAGGGTGGACATGCCTTTAACCCCTTGCAGTGCGAGTTGTATTGCAGTGTGGCAGTGCCATCCCATTCACAGTTCTTTAGCTTTCATCACTTTCCTTTAGTAAATGAATTACATTGTGGTGCACATACCATTCACACGTGTCAGCACCCTGCAATGGTTAAATACACATTTCCTCTAGCTTTTTCTTTGACTCTCTCACCAAGCTGCTGAAAACTGATCTCTATGAGAATCTGCCTGCCCAACCCTCAGTACAATCTGGATTGGTCAGTTACCTCTCAATCTTGACTCTGGTGAACCACAAGTGGAAGGAGAACTGAGTGTGCGGTAACATGACATAGGGACATCAAATGTTCTGCTGCTCCTCATGAGACAGCCCTATCCTCCTATCACAGCAGAACAGAACAAAATGAAAGTAAATTACTGTCCTGGACATCTGACTTTTGAAGTTATGTAATTAACTAAGGTGATTACTTAATTCACCACCATGGTGGCATCACATAGTTAATTAAATAGAGTCCAAAAAGAGGTTTGTGGTGTTTGTTGTAAATATGCCTATGTCCTTTTCTAGGTCCTAAACATAAGTATACCAAGTCTCATGAAAATTGTCCAGGCGTTTAAGGTTTTTCTGTAACAACTGTACATAATACATGCATACATATATACATCATTGAGTTTGATAGATAATAGATAGATAGATAGATAGATAGAGATAGATAGATAGATAGATAGAGATGATAGATAGATAGATAATAGATAGATAGATAGATAGATATATAGATAGATAGATAGATAGATAGAATAAAAGCAAATTATTTCAGTCTATTAGCCTTTAAATTCTACTCGCATAGATATCTACTTTGGGCATTTCCAAACACCTGTTTCCATGTCCAGTCTGACATTTTTCGTGCAAAATTTTTTTACTGTGAGCCCATTAGCACAGTTTGTGTGTCAGGTTGCCTTTTTCAAACTGGAAGTCACATTCCAAGTGCAATTCTGCCCCCTTCAATCCTACATCTGGTAAACTTGAACTCTGCTAAAAGTATAAAATGGCTGTTTAATCTCACATATAAATGAAATTTGCAGTGGGTTCCAAAAAAAAAAAATATTTAAAGATTTAAGGTGTTAAGTTTGAAAAACAGAAAATTCTTAGAATACAGATCTGGTGAATTATTTGCTTGACGTGCCCTTTCTCTTTGGACTGATTTGATTTGACGATGTGTGAACCTATGCAAGTGGCAGTTTAGGGATTAGATTATGTATTGATCAATTCATTTTTGACATTTTATTTCATTTTTATACATTAAAAATTAAATATACATTGTATAAACACAATCCCGCAGAAATAGGAAACCTTTTATTGTGTGGTGTGTGGTGTGTGTGTGTGTGTGTGTTTCCATGTTATATATGTTTATGTAGATAGTTTAATATTTTCACTTATTTATCATTCTTTCTTGACTTTTATTTAAAAGAATGTGGCTTACTTGCTGCAATACCAATATTTGGGGATCTCAAAAAATCTGTTTGATCTGGAACATCAAGATGTGTATATCCACTAATCACTGCACCAATCATGATATCTCCATCTTGATATATTCATATTCATCTTCTATAATTATTTAAAGGTTTCCAGAGTACAGCAGAACTAATGGTCTTAGATACAGATCTGCATGGTTCCACACAAAGAACTATCAGATAAATTAGCACTTGTAAAGGTTTATATCCAGTACTCTCAGCATGGCTCCCCTATGAATACAATGTATCCCAATACAAGATAAAAGATAAAATAGTTTCTCCGCATTCAGTAGCACAGAGCATCACAGAGGATACAGGATTCAGCTTCTCTGTAAATTGTTGTAAGGAAACTGGCTAATCCAACCATTTATAGAGAAAAGAGGATATTATAGAAAACCTGCTGGGATCTCTGCTCAGTTAATGTTACATTCCCTTATCCCATGCTGTTATTGTAATGTTAATTGGCAATAAGAAGCTTTATTTCTAATTGAAAATAGTAAATAATAAATTGTTCATAGATGTGTTATGGCTCACCACTGGTCTTTTTATCACTTTGCCCATTCTCTAGTGTTTTGCATTGGAAGATCAGCGTTTGTCCTCAAAATTCCATGTTCAACATCAAATTTCTTCCTTCTTTTGCTCAGTTTGTTGATTTATTTTGCGTTTCGGTATTTTTGACAACAGCATAATCCCCTTTGTGTGTTAATGCACTTTGATTGTGTTGTGCTAGCATTTGTGCCCTAGGTGATTTCGTCGTTTCTCGTGATTGCGGTTTTGTTACATCAGCTTCTTGTTTTGCACTGGGACTTGGAGGTTTTATACAGATTTCTGATATCATGCTGACCTGCTTGTGTTACCGAACCTCTCTTCTTCTTGTTCCTGACTAGAGATGGCTGAACTTGCGAAAATCCGTTCCGCTCGAGCATACATGGATTTCCGAAAAAATACAAAATTTGAAAATCTTTGTGATAAGTCATTAAAGTCAAGGGGAAAAAAATCCAGAAAATTTCCGCCTAAATCAATGGTTTAAATAGCAGAGGTGTAATAATTTAATGCTTGCAATCATATGATCACACATTAACCAATCATATTTGAATTTATTATTAACATATGATTGGTAAATGTGTGATCATATGATTGCAAGCATTGAAAATATTACCCAATCATATTGTTCCTCAGCACCCTATATAAAGAGGTGCAAACCCTGCAGAGCTCAGAAGTCATTGGAGTGATGGCGAAGAAAAAGACCTCTGCAACACCAGTGATTTGTATCGCCACACCGGGCGTGTCATTAGGGGCTGCGATAATATCGTCCAGTATTGGTGAAATCAGCAAGTTGGTTTGCCGGCTGAAAAGAAAGAAGACTTCGGCTCAAGATGTCAGCAACACCGGCAACGTTGATCGCCAGCACCGGCGGTGTTATTGGCACGCGCAGTGACATTGCCCAGTGTTGGTGACACCAGCACAAATGGTGTTCCCGCGTGGGAAGAAAAGACATGCCCCCAAGGTTCTTCTAAGAGCCAATGAGGGTCCTGGTTTTGAGCTGCAGGACCCCCTTGCCAGTGCCACAAGTCTAATTACCTGGAATGGGGGTCCCGGTACAAGCTGCGGGACCCCTTAAACTCCAAATGGCCCAAGTTCGGAAAGCAAATCCAGAAATCCCCCGGATCTCCAACCCCATATCTATCCTGACCTCAGCCTGACCCACCACTGTTTTCCTTTAATATGCTTTTGTTCTACGGTTTCTAATTCTTCTCTGCCAGCTCCTAGTGCATTCGTCTGGGACATTTTCCTTTCCCTTGGACCGGAACCTGGTGTCTACCTTGCAGCACAACATCACTACCATTAGGGCTCTGGAAAAGACAGGCAGCACAAAGAGTGCTAATCCTAGCTAGGTTTAAACGTCCGCTATTATGGAGCCAACTGGAGAGACTAATCCTTGGAAGAGGTAAGACATTTGATTGCTAAACTCAGCAAGAATTACTCGTCTCCTGATTTCATCTGGTGGATGGTTTCCTGTTTTTTCAAGGTAAGATCATTGTTTATACAACATTGTCATGATCAACCACTTTCAGTCCACTTTTGGGTTTCCCACTTTATAGGGATTTCTGGTGTCCTAAAATGTTAATGTGACTGCGAAATATGTATCCTCTTTGCTCTCTTTTCCATGGGGCTATCCATGATTTCAGTGAATTTCTATGTATATTTCCCAGGATCTCTATAGATTTCTTTCTCCAAACTTGAATATCATTCTTGTTGTTGCTGACAGGTCTCCGAAGGACCCATTTTCTTCCATGAGGATACTCCTGGTCAAAGTTCTGAAATCTATGATATATTTATAGATTATGGATTCCTGAGGAATGCTATCAAGAAACTTAGGCTTTTACACCAGAGAAAGGCTTTAAATGTAAGGCTATAGTAAAACTTAATTTGCTCAGAAACTGTCAGCCTCATCCAAATTCTATGCACAAACTCTTATTTATCAGGAGAGGCCCTCGCATATTTTGAGGCAGAGTGTTGCTGAACTACCACTCTAGGTAGAATCAATAGTAAATGCATACAAGGGTGCCAGGGTGGTTCTAACTTAAACAGTTCTTTTTTATTCACAGAACATATTAATAAAGCATTGCAATTAACACAATAGAGTGACTATGCATGGCACAGATATCACATAAATACTCACAAACCAAGGGACCGAAACAGTATAAATAACAATCAGCTTGTTATTGCCACCCCAGCTCTCAGTCACTTAGTGGAATCTTCTCCCCATATGTCTGGCCTAGTCCCTATTCTTGGGGGTGTATACCCAGGACTCTAGTCCTTACTTAATCTCCTTGTGTGAGCTCAGGCTGATCACTAACTACCCTACCCTATCTTTACTCCTGGAGTAATCTATCACAGAATCTAATCCACATTAACTGGGCCTACCTGTTATCTAAATTCCCAAGCTCATCCCTGCTCCTCTGGGAGAAACTCCAGGGTAGAAAGAACACTGAACACATGTACACTCCCTTTTTTAACCTTTACACAGGACCCCTACTGGCCAAATTCTAACTAGTTTACCAGTTCCCACACAAGTTGGTAACCAGGGTGTTTTTCTAAGGGGTTTTAAAGGCACAGTGCACCATAAAGTCTTAAAGGTGTGTATGATTCCTCTTGTATATAGGAGCACCCCCTTTTTTTAAAGAAATTCAAACAGATTCATAGAAAATTCTAGAATATAAAATGTTCTAAAAATTGAATTTTCTAAAAAAAAAAAGTCATATCTAAAAATAGGAATTTTCAGGATAATTATCGAATGTCGATTGCAGACGTTCGTAATAGTTGCTTGTGTAAGGAAGTTACTTTAAGTTCTAGATTTTTGATGTTGTTTCCCCAGACCATTCCCGAGTCCCAAGTCATGTACGTAAGTTACCATTGCTATTTTAACCTAATTTTATTTTACTTTTTCAACTTTTTTTTCCTCATTGACTTTAAAGGGTCACTAAACTAACTCAAACCATTTGTATAATGTTGTATACTACTCCTCCAACTGCTGCCCTCTCCCTTTAGTCACTGCCCATTAGTAAATCCAGTGCGACACTATACAACTCATTAACATGTCTTCCTGGCACTGGTAGTGGGGGAGGTGGGTTGATGCTGTATCAGACACGTTCTCCCTTTCTTCTGACAAGCAACAGACATGCTGTGGGGGCTCCTGTAAGTGACCTCCTGTGACACACTACTGCAGCAGACCTAGTAAGAGGTCACTGGAGGGACACAAATTAGCATACCTGGTTAAGTGACAGGTCTTTCCCTGTGTACATTGTGCTATTTAAAATGAAGATTTCTGTCTACAACTCATTTCAAATCTGAAAAAAAATGTTTGCATACTCAAATGTCTAGCTAACGGACTTTTATCATTTTTATTCTTATATCCCTATGGTTGCTTCCTAATGGAAACTTAGGGGGGCTATTAGTACATCCCACATATTCTAATAATACACTTAGTACAGTGATGATATAAACAAACATGATCCGTATTACAGTTAATATATTGATTTAAATAGAACAACTTACCATTATTGTGAACGGACATATTTCCCCTTTTAATATGGTACAGCTTTTGCAATAGTTGGCACTGCATGGGTACGTACCCTTGAAGTCCATCCATCCTCTTGAGTGGAGGTTTGATGGTGACCATACTAAGGGAAAATAGGTCCCGCAGTGATATGGCCCTTTTGGATATATATTTACATCCTATTCTCAACACTTGTCTCAAAGCTTCATCCTGCTGTAAAAAGGTAATATATTATTGATTATCTGAGAATATGAGGGCTATACCTGGTCAAAAAGTAACTCCTTTAAATGGTGTTTTTTGGGATTTTGTAATGTTGAGGGCCTTGATATATTGACCTATTTTGATGTTTAGCTTTATTAAAGGCCTTTTTCAAAGAATAATTGGTACCCCGTTGAGTAAACATTTTAGTCAGTTCTCTTGAGGCTTCATTAAAGGGAATTCGTCTACAATTTCTTGACATAAAAACTGACCATACGGAATGGCCTCTATCAAGGACGGGGATGGTTGGAATCCGCTCTAAGTATGTTATTACTAGATTCTAATTTGCGGTATTCCTCTGTAATTACCATATTCCATTTCCAAGTAATAGTATAATAAAAATAGTGTAGATTTACCTCCAAACTGATGTGTGAACCAAAATTAAAGGGATTGTTGTTGATCATCTCCATCCATTGTTCAAAGATCTCCTGAGTGCCTTGCCATGTCCTAACAAGTCATCTATATTTATACATGACAACGGTGGGTGGTTGTAAAGGACAGTCCCCTCCCACCACCTCATTAATAAATTAGCATAAGTGGGGCAAATTTAGCCCCCATGCACCCATGTGTTATGTACATTTATTAAGGTACATAGTCATATAGTTTAAATCACGTCTAAAGATCCTTAAGTAATTTAAACAAGGCAATTGGCAGAGGATACACCATAATAACATTGCCTGGGATTGAAAGAGGTCCCAGGTAGAGCAGATCTCTTCTATACTAATAAATTGACTGATGAACACACTGTCTTTCAAAGATTAAGAATGGCTGTCAGTTGAAGGGTGTGCTCTTAAATTTTCCTATAAACATCCATAATATTGTAGAACCTGAATGTGGGGAAAGAATGTACAAAAAGGGAAATTTCCCCCTTACTGTTGGTGTAGCGGTAAAGCGTAAGTCACATATAATTCTGATTAGAATATGCAATAAACCTCCTTGCTTCCACCGTACCATCCCAAATAAATCCTGAAAATTCTGCTGGAAGAGATTGTTTATATTTTTTACGTGTGGTGGGCCTTTTTCATGCAAAAATAATGTATTTAGGTAAAACTATTAGTTTAATATTTTATAGCTTCATGTAGATAGGGTACATTTTCACTTATCTGTAATCTTCTTATTTTTATTAAAACAGATGTGACTTACTTGCTACAATACCAATTTTGGGGATTTCGAAAAAATGTGTTTGATCGAAACATTAAGATGTGAATGCCACTAATCACTGCACCAATCATGATATCTCCATCTTGTAGATATTCATATTTTATTCTTTAATTAATTTAAAGGCTTCCAGATGACAAGCAAACTAATGGTCTTCGATACAGATCTGCATGTTTCTAAACACAGAACTATCAGATAAATTAGCACTTGTAAAGGTTTAGATGCAGTTATATCTCTCGCATGGCTCCCCTATAGAATACATTGTATCCAATACAAGACAAAGGATAGGAAGTTTCTCCTCAGTCAGTTGCACAGAGCATCACAAGGATAGATGTCAGCTTCATCTGTAAATTATTTATAAGAGACTGGCTAATCCAACATTTATAGAGAAAAGAGGGATCATATAGAACCATCTGCTGAGATCTCTGCTCAGTTACTGTTAATGTCTCTGGTGGACAGATACGTAATGTTGCATTTTATATTCCCTCGTCCCATGGTGATTCTGTTGTTGTAATGTTAATAGCACACCAAAATATCCTAAAGTTTGTAATAATGCTTAGTTACTATATAGACAGGCACACAGTTTCTTGTTATAAATTGATAAATTCTTCAATGAATCTGTTATGGGTCACTATGGTGTCTCTTCAATTTTGATGGAGGTGGTTGTGGGCTTCTAGGGATTGACCTTTCTAACCCCTTAACAGTCTCCAGCATTGCGGTTTCATCACCTTGCAGCACTGAGTCCTGAGTTTGTTTCCACCCACCCTTGGACACATCTACAGGGAGTTTGTATGTTCTCCTCGCTGCATCGGGGATTTCCTCTGGGCACTCCGGTTTCCCCACAATCAAAAGACATACTGATAGGTTGTATGTGTGAATAAAGGTGATTAGATTGTAAGCTCTTCAGGACAGGGCCTGATATAACTGTATACATTTAATTGTAAAGCGCTACGGAAGATGTTAGCCTAATAAATCCACAATATAAATAATAATAATAATATAATAATAATTAATGGTTTGTACCTGTTAACTTGTGAAATGTATACTGATTTCTGGTACCGTTGCCTCTTCCTGACCTCTTCCTGGCCTTCCTGACCTGTTGCCTGTATTGCTGAATTCCTACCACAGCCTTGACCCACCACTGTTTCTGATTTTTCTATGCCCTTCTCTCTCTCTCTGGGACAGTTTAGTTTCCCTTGGAGCAAACTTAGTGTCTGCTTTGCAGCACACCATCACAACATCAGGACTCTGATTTAAGCAGGCACAAAGACCTGGCACCCATGGAGATATTCTAAATCTCAGCACTACCTAGCCCAGTGCAAAACAGCTATTAGGAGCCCACTGAGAGACTTCATTATTGAAAGAGCTGAAGTTTTGGTTGCTGGACTTCAATTTCTGTTCAGGAACACAAAAGGGTTATGTTACCTTGAAAGTAAGTTCCGGCTTGTCCCCACCAAACGTCTGGGCACTTGTGATTCTCTTTATCTCCCTCTTCTTTCCAGGGCTATTTCCTACCAACTTTCTCGTCCCTACCTCCTAAGACTATCCCTCTCACTTGTGTCTAGCTGTCTAGCTGTCACATCAGAATTTGAGACACTTCCATAGTTAGTTCTACTCATTCAGAGTTCCTAAATATGTTATTACTTCTCCATTATTTGCTGTTATATCTGTAATGCCTAGCTAAGGACACAACCATAATAATTGTTCTACTAATTAACTTTTCTTTTTTCCTCAATATTGCTCTCAAGCTTGCTTTTCAGATTTGATCCTGTCCAGGGGTGCCCCTACCAGGAAGCAAACTGAAATCATTTGCTCAGGGCGCACTCCTGCAAAACACTTAAAAGGCGTCAGTTTAAAAATCCTCAATACTGCATTTCAGCACCAGTCCACCAATCAGTGTTAAGTCAGCCCTCCAGTTCACCAGTCAATGTAAGTCAACCCACCATACCCACAACCACAAGCCACACCCATGTTCTATGATGAAGCCACGCCCACTTCACGGTCCGTCCCCCCCGTCTGCCAATAGGCGGCATTTAAAAGTTGTTTCAGGTGTCAAAAACTCTAGGAACACCCCTGATCCTGTCAATGAACTTGTTATACCTCCTCCTTATCTACTATCTATTTTTCTGTTTTGTTCAATAAGGAAGTGGTGGATAAGATTCCTCCTCACAACATTGTAGGATCCTGTTGATTTACTAATGGTTTAGCTATTCCTTTGGCCAGATCTACCCTCTTTTTCAACCTGAACAAAAGTGCAAAAATGATATTGAGCGAATCTACAGTTTACCTTTCACTTCCCCACTGAGCCCGGAATAGTATTGTTGAGAAGAAAGATGTAGTCAAGAACATACATACCTTCCACTCCAGTTCAGTGCCACTCCAGGAACCTGGCGCTTCCAGGTTGGCGACACCATGATGTCACATTGCAAATTTTCAAATGCTGCCATCTTTCTAGGCACAGTGCCTGGCTCCTCCTGGTGCCTTCTCCCTGTATCCAGTGAATACTCAGTATCCAGTTACTTATCTAGGCTGAACTTACAGTAGATAGTAGATAGATAGATAGATAGATAGATAGACAGACAGACAGACAGACAGACAGACAGACAGACAGACACAGACAGACAGACAGACAGACAGACAGACAGATAGATAGCAAGGTTATAGATAGATAGATAGATAGATAGATAGATAGATAGATAGATAGATAGATAGATAGATAGCATAGATCGATAGATCGATAGATGATCGATCGATAGTCCGAGTTATAGCTGCTGATGACTACTCCTCGCTCGCTTTCGATGATAGTAGCTCGCTCGCTGCTCGCTAGCTAGACTCGATACTCGCTCGCTCGCTCGCCGCTCGCTGCTGCTCGATCGCCGCTCGCTCGCTTTGCTCTGGCTCGCTCCCGCTCGCTCGCTGCTGCTCGCTGCTGGTCGCGCTCGTCGGTCCTGTCGCCTCGATCGCTCGCTCGATAGATAGCGCAACGACTAGTTCGATCGATGTTAGCAGCTTGCTAGCTCGTTCTAGATCGAATAGATAGATAGATCGATAGATCCTCGATAGTGTACGAGCTGTGCTTCGCTGATGCTCGCTCGCGAGTTCGATAGCTCGCTAGCGTCGCTAGCTCGCCTAGCCGCTCGCTCTCGCTCGCGTTCGCTCGCTCGCTCGACTCGCTGCTGCTCGCTCGGTCGATGCTCTCTCGCTCGCTCGCTCGCTCGCTCGGCTCGCTACGTGCTCCCTCGCTCGCTGCTAGCTCGCTCGCTCGCTCGCTCGCCTCGCTCGCTCGCTCGCTCGCTCGCTCGCTCGCTCGCTCGCTCGTCGCTCGCTCGCTCTGCTCGCTCGCTCGCTCGCTCGCTCGCTACGCTCGCTCGCTAGCTGTCGCTCGCTCGCCTTCGCTCGTCATACGATGATAATATGAGATCGATAGATAGTCGCATGCTCGAATCGCTCGCGTAGTAGTACTACTGCTAGTCAGATAGTAGAATAATAGATAGATACGATAGATCGTAATGCAATTGATACATGATGAGCTATGTAGATAGATATAGATAGCTAGATAGTGATAGATAGTAGATAGTCGCGCTCGCTCGCTCTCTCGCTCGATCGCCTCGCTAGCTCGCTCGTCGCTCGCTAGTCGATCGCTCGCTACATGATGTTGGGGAGACTCCTAGCATAGATCGATCGCTGATAGCGCTTCGCTCGCTCGCTCGATAGATCGTCTATAGATAGCTGATGCTCCGCTCGTCGCTAGCTGTAGTCGTCGCTCGCCGCCGCTCGCTCTACATGATCCTCTGGCCTCGCTCGCTAGCTCGCTTACGCCACTCGTCCTCGCCGCGTTCCTGATAGACTCGCTCGATCGCTCGCTCGCTCGCTCGCTCGCTCGCCTCGCTCGCTCCCTGCTCGCTCTGGCGCTCGCTCTGCTCGCTCCGTCGCTCGCTCGCTCGCTCGCTCGCTCTGGCGGCTCGCTCGCTCGCTCGCTCGCTCGCTCCCATGCTCGCTCTGGCGCTCGCTCTGCTCTGCTCGCTCGCTCGCTCGCTCGCCTGCTCAGCTCGCTCGCTGCTCGCTCTGGCGCTCGCTCGCTCGCTCGCTCTCTCCCTGCTCGCTCCGCGCTCGCTCTCCGATACGCTGGCTCGGCTCTGGGCGCTCGCTCGCTCGCGCTCGCTCGCTCCTGATCCGCTCTGTCGCTCGCTGCGCTCACGCCTCGCTCGCTCGCTCGCTCGCTCGCTCGCTCCCTGCTCGCTCTTGCGCTCGCTACGCTCGCCGCTTCTCGCTCTGGCGCTCCGCTCGCTCGCTCGCTCGCTCGCTCGCTCTCTCGCTCGCTGCTCGCTTCGTGCCCGCTCGCTCGCTAGCTCGCTGCTGCTCTCGCTCTGGCGCTCGCTCCCTCTCTCGCTCGCTCCGCTGCTCGCCTCTGGCGCTCGCTACGCTCGCTCGCTCGCTCGCTCGCTCGCTCCTCGCTCGCTCCCTGCCCCTGCTCGCTCGCTCGCTCGCTCGCTCGCTCGCTCTGCTCGCTCTGCTCGCTGCTCGCTCGCTCTCTCTCGCTGCTCGCTCGCTCCTGCTCGCTCTGGCCCGCTCAGCTCGCTCGCTCGCTCGCTCGCTACTCTCGACTCCTGCTCCTCGCCTCGCTAGCTCTCGCCCGTCGCTGTCGCCTCGTCGTCGTCGTGCCTACGTCAGTCGCCGCTGACTACGCTTCGCTGCTCGATACGACTCGTAGCTCGCTGCTCGTACGACTCGCTAGACAGTGCGTATGAGTAATCTCGTCTAGTAGTCGACCTGAGCAAGGTAAAACTCCGGCAAATGCGGACGGTCGTAGTAAAGCTAACTCAGTAGCTGCTCTCGCTCGCGTGCTCCTCGCCGCTCGCTCGCTCGCTCCTCTCCCGCGTCGCTCGCTCTCGCCGCTGCTCGCTGCCGCTTCGCTCCGGCTCGCTCGCTCGCTCGCTCGCTCCTTGCTCCTCTGGCGCGCTCCCTCGCTCGCTCGCTCTCTTGCTCGCTCGCTCGCTCCTCGCTCGTCTGTGCTCGCTCTCCTCGTCCTCGCTCGACGCTCGCTCTGCTGGCCTCTGCGCTCCCCTGCTCTCGCTCGCTCGCTGCGCTCCTTGCTCCGCTCTGTCGCTAGCTGCTCTCTCGCTCGCCGCTCCTCTCGCGCCTCGTCGCTCGCTCGCTCGCTACGCTCGCTCGCTCTGCGCTCTCGCTGTCTGGCGCTCGCTGCTCTCCTCGCTTCGCTCTGCGCTCGCTCGCTCTGGCGCTCGCTGCTCGCTCGCTCCGCTCGCCTCCTCGCGTGCCGCTCGCTGCTCGACTCCGTCGCTCGCTCGGTCGCATCGCTCTCGCTCTGGGCTCGCTCTCGCTCGCTCGGCTCTTGTCCTTGCGCTTTCCGCCCCTGCCCTTCCTACCCTTCATCCGTTTCCCCACCTCCTTTCCCCTCCTTCCCGCCACTTGTCCCCCCCCTCCCCTTCCTGCTCCCCTCTTTCCGCCTGTTGCCCGCCCCTTTTTGGCTTTTTGATTTTCCCCTCCCTCCTTTCTCCCCCTTCTTCAGATGGAAAGCACTGAAAAGCTAAATGACCTGGAAAAACTTCTCTTTAATAATATTTTTTCCCCTACGTGCCGTATATAAGGATAAATGTGCCCCTTACAGTGTAAATTAAGGGAGCGGAAAGATGTATCCCCTTTGGCAGTGTGCAATATATAAAATGATAGTGGCTGGTTAAACCCGTCTTCCATATGAAATATATAAGGCAAATATGTGCCATCACCGTATATAATTAGTGGAGGAGGCGGTGTGATTTCCCCTTACAATGTACTAAAGAGGATAATGTTCCCCTTACAGTGTTATATAGCGGTAATGGTCCGTACAGTGATAAGAGAAAGGAATGTTCCCCTTACAGTGTATATTAGGGATTGTTCCCCTTACAATGCAATGGATAAGATATGTGTGCCCTTCAGGTGTATTATAAGGGCTCAGTGCCCCGTACGGTGTCATTGCTAAGGATCATGTTCCCCTTACAGTGTAATATATAAGGGATGTTCCCCTTACCGTGTAATATATAAGTGGATACTGTTCGCCTTATCGTGTAATATATATGAATCTTTGTACCCCCCCTACAGTGTAAATATAGAAGGGATAAGTTCCCCTTGACAGTTGATAGTATAAGCGATAATGTAACGCCCTTACAGTGTACATTATAGGAAGGGGGATAATGTTCCCCGGTACAAATGTCATAATATAAGGGATAAGTGTTCGGCCCCTCACGTGTAATATATAGATAATGTTCCCGCTATACAGTGTAATATATAAAGGGGATATATTTGGGCCGCCTTCCAGTTAATATATCAGGTATAACTGTTTCCCCTTACAGTGGGATATATAAGGGCTGATGTTCCCCTTACAGTTTAATATATAAGGGATAATGTTCGCTACAGTGTAATATAGTGGGTATGATTCCCCTTACCGTGTACTATATAGGCTAAAGAAATGTTTCCCCTACAGTTAATCATATAAGAAAAGGGATATTGCCCCTTACATTGTAATCTCATAAGAGATAAAATGTTCCCCTACAGATGTAGATATACGGGAGAAATGTTCCCCTTACAGTTTAATATATAAGGGATAGATGTTCCCCTTACAGTGTACTATATAAGGAGGATAAATAGTTCCCACTTCAGTTTAATACGTACGGGATCCTGTTCCGCGCTTACATGTATGAATATAAGGATAAGTTATCACCGTATACAGTGTAATATATACAGGGTAATGTTCCCCTATACAGTGTAGTATATAAGGGATAATTTCCCCTACAGTGGACTATTATAGGGTGGGTCAAATGTGGCGCCCTTACAGTGTACTAGGAGAAAAGGGATAAATGTGCCCCTTACAGTGTATATAGTAAGGGATACTTTTCCCCTTACGGTGGGTCGATATAGTAAGGGGGTACTGTTCCCCTGTACAGTGTAATATATAGAGGCTTAATGTTCCCCTTCCAGGTGTGTAGATCATGCTAAGGGTATAATGTTTCCCCTTCCAGTCCTGTATAGTATAGAAGGATAGGTCACCCTTAAGGCAGTTTAATGAGGTATAGATGAAGGATATGTTCCCCTTACAGTGGAATATTAAGGGATAATGCACCCCCTTACAGTGTAATAATATGTAATAAAAAAAAATCCGTGCCAAAGGTGGGTATCCGGGGTCCTGTTGAGTACGGCTTAGGAGGATGCGCTCCGATAGCTGGTGGGAAAATTGTCAGACACTGGTATACAAGAGACTGCTGGACTGTAAGGCTGAGAGGGCGGCTCGGTGCTAGCCAGAAGGATAGACGGCGATACTGGAGACTGGGCAAAGTTGAAACAGATGCTGTATGCGAAGGTACGTCTCGGGTGTAGCATCAAGGTAAGTCTCTGGAGCAGCGCTAGTGAGTAGTTTGTACAGGTATGGGGCAAGAATAAGTTCTCTGGGCAGGCTAGGGTAGTAACTAGGAGATGCAATGGGTTGATGGAACATTATCCATTGCAGGTAATTAGGGAATGAGCCGTGAGGGATAATACATAAACGCTACTAACAGGCACCGGAAGGGGTTCCGCAGCGGCTCCACGGTTGTGTTGAATGAGTCGTGCGCTCCGTGGCGGTGTCGGCGTCGTACGCGGGGACCCGGGGGACTTGAGCGACAGGTGGTGGTAAGTTTGTGACAACGATTAAGTGATCATGCGCGGGCCCTACAGGAGTTTAAAATATATATGGTGACAGACGAAGGTCTGTAAGTTGGCTCTTCTTTTTGTTAGCAGGGTTTGACGATTTTGAAATGCCGTATAAAGTCTTTTTAAAGAGGCTAGCTGGGGGTCCATAGAGCTTCCAGGGGAAACCTGTAGGGGCTTGCCTGAATCTTGGGGGTGGTCCTTATTTGTCCTTGGCATGCAAAGGCTGACATGAGTAGATCATCCCTGTGTGTTCATTATCTTATTTTCTTGAGAGAGTCTTGCCATGGCATTTACCTGTGGATAATTGAGTGTAGTATAGTTGTGTAAAAGGAGAAACAGGAAAGTCGTGGACAATAAAACATGGTGCCGCATTAGGAAAATAGATTGTTCGAAAAATGACAACTTAACTAGCGGTTGATTAAGGCGTGATATCTTTGAAGAATATATCCACAGTTGCTCCCATTGGTAGAGCACAGTTTATAATAATTCTAACGTATATTTACGGGCGGCCGCAGAGTTCGCAGCTGTTTGTGCTTTATTTTTATTTTGTAGCGCTGGAACGCCGGGGAGACTTAAGATATCCTTATATTATCATGTAAAATTAAGGTATTATGGATGTTAATGTTACTGGAACCCTCACAGAGGGTGCCTGCGTGAAGTGTGAATTTGGCCTAACCATAGGTGGATGGACGGCGTTGCGGGATCTCAAGTCTGTAGGATGGGGTGGGCGATCTGCGCCTCGGTTATCTGTGGGCAAAGTTGGTGCAAAAGCACCCAAAAAATGTGCAAATTTGCAGGTTGTGGATTTTTCAACAAGTGTTATATCGAAAACAAATGACTATTCACTGCCGCAACCAAAAAGCCTTTGGTAAACAGTTTCAGGCGAGTTCTGAGTCTTTCTTCGACAGGGGACCAATATTGTTCAGTGCAAATGCCTAGGTTTGGCATTTTAGAGTTTTTGTTTCATGCTGTGTATTGCTTTTGGGGGGTAATGCTGGGGCCTTTTTTGTTAGTAATGTTATTTTAATGAAATAACTAACCATGTGGGTTGAATTTTGGCTGTAGAAAACTGGACAGGAAGGGGAAAAAATCAGAAAACTTGACGAAACTGGGAAAAATCGGTCAGTTCAACTGTCTGGCAATGTAGAGAAGCATGGAGAGTGCGCTTTCTAGTGACCATAGAAGAGGTATGGCTGCAAGAGTTTTTCTAACAGGCAATGGAGGAACGATTCCATGTCTAATTCAAAAGTTGTATATAGGATAGATCAACAGGGCCCGCCGCCAATGGGAAATACCTTGATAATCTGTTTTGAAATATGACGGATAATATGTGAAGTTGGGATGGGGCGGTGTTTTTGTTTGCGTTATTTTTGTTGTCCGGAGTCATAGTTTTAGCTTTCTTAGTCGTGCGGTTTTTGGGAGGTGGTTGATCTTAAAATATATACTGTATTCATTTGAGGATGGAAGTGATCCAATTATTTGGATTTTACTTGAATATCATTAAAACTACAGCATAAACGGTAACTGGGCGGGTAGGTAGGAAGGGAACGGGGGGCTGGATCCTCTGTATAGTAGGTTGACGGAAGAGCCTGGGGTGTGGAATATGGTTGGCTTATCAAACTAACGGTCGTCTAAAGCGTAAACATGTTTAAATATCGGATATAGATTAAGTGGATGTTTTTTGCTATAACGAATGTGATGTTGAACAGGAATATTGGATGTTGGTATAGACTAAGGGTGTTGGATAAGTTGGCTCGTACAGAATACATGCTGTGTTGGTATTCGATCCTCCGCTTGGCTAGTTTGGACTACTAGAATATTGGGAGATGGATATAGATAATTGATGGAGGTTGGATAGCCCATCCTGCTGTTGTGCAATCGCGACTCCTTGGCTGTTGGGCTAGTAGCCATAGGGCTTGCTGTTGGCTCTCGCATCCTTTGACTAGTTGTCAATAATCACCTCATTGGATGTTTGGACAGATAGGCGCTACTGGTGTGGTTTGATATGAATCATGTGATGTGAGATATCGAACGAATTGAATAGGTGGCTCTCGAAGTAGGGGTTGATTTGGATATAAGACTACTTGGATAGTTATGGAATATAAATATTGCTCTTGTGAGTATGTCATAAGTGGGGGGATTGTGGATATAGACTAGATGTTAGTGTTGCATAAATAAAATACTTTATGTTGGATATAGGAGCTAATTGATTTGTGAGTATATAATAATTTGATGTTGGATATAATACAATAATTGTTTGGTATAGATAATGATATTGGATTCTAAAATAACGATGATGTGATATAGACGTATTGATTTGTGGGGAACGGATCAAATAATTTATGTGTGTGCATAGAATATTGATAAGTTGAGTCTCGACTCCCCTTGCTTGGTGATCTTCTCCACTCCTTCGTTTATAAGGATGCTTCCTAATTGCTGTTGGGTCTCTAGAATAGCTTGCAACTGTTGGAGTTAGCCTATTGCTGTGGAGTAGAGACATCGTTGCTGTTGGCTACTAGAGTATTGCCGTTGGATTGTCGCTCCTTTCTTTGCGTATCGTATCGCTTGCTGATTAGACATCTATCCTCCATTGCCTGTTTGCTCTAGGCATCCTTTGCTGTTGGCTCTCGACTCCGGGGCTATTTGGCTCTCGCCTCATTGATTTGGATCTCCGATACCTTGCTGTTGGTCTAGCAGCTCCTTGCTGTTGGCTCGCGCCTCCTTGCTGTTGGCTCATTCCCTCGGCTTGCATGTTGTGCTCCTACTCCTTCCTTGCTTTGGCTCCGCACTCCGTGACTGTTGGCTCTTCGCCTCTGTTTTGTATGGATCGCCCTTAGGTGTTGTCTCCTGGAGTCTGGTCCCTCTAAGGCCGCCCCTGCCTCGGTGTGCTGCCCTACTAAGTGCTCCCCTTGACCTGTGCCCCTTCACCCCCCCGTTCGTCCCTTCACCTCCCCCCCCCCCTATCGTTGCGCTCATTCTGCTGCTGCCCGCGCATCGCCTCTTCCCTGCTCACTGTTATTCTCTGCAACAAGAGGAGGGTGTGGCACCTAGAATTCGAGGAAGGACCGATTCGGGTAAAGAATTCAGGATGGTTTTGAAACTGTGAATCTCAAATGAAGTGGGTGTTGGTGGAGGGGTGGGGTTGGCTAATATCAGTCAGAGCAAAGTTTTTTGAGAACTTGCCCTTTAATGTGAGAATAGAATGGGACGATGACTGTAAAACCAAACTAATATTGAGATTCTTCGCATAAGAGGGAGACTGTGGGGTATTTAAATGGTTACGTTACTGTATTGTTCATTTTGCCACATACGTGATAGTCCAATTGGGATGTTTATCGGGGGCTATACTTGGAAAAGCGAGCCCATGGAGTGAATTTTTTCGCACCCTATAATTGATAGGGGGGGGGGAAAAGGGGGAAAAGGGGGGAAAAAGATAATACAGGGGTCCGTCCAGTAATTTTTTAAAAGGCAACATAATCATTGATTTGATCATCTTCATATTGTAGATGTTGTTTGTTCAAATAACTATGGGGCAGCTGTAAAGTCATACATGAAGCTCGAATTGTTTGTAAAACTATATCTAAGTTCAAACTGGAATAAAAATGGAAATATTTCACTGATAGTAGTGGTGATGGCTGGTTCGCGGGGGGAGCGGAGGGATGCCGAACGCCGAGTCCGCGAGCGGATTTATCCGGTTCTGCGTAACGGGGATTTTGCCAACCAAGTGTCCGGACTTTGGGAGAGGAGGGAGGGAGGGGGAAAGGAAGGGGAGGGGGGTTTTATGGGGGGGGGGGGGAATGGGGGTGGGGGAAGGAGTGGGTAGGAATTTAGAAAGAGGAAGGCAAAAGATAGGTAGGGGGTGGTGAGCGACAGGGCGAGTGAAGGTGAATTAAAGGGGGTAGTCAGGGCACGAGAAAGAATGATGGGTAGCGGAGGTTAAAGAAATGGATTAGGAGGAGACTAGATTATAAGGGTAAGGAAGAGAAGGGAAGGAAATGCTAAAATGTTTGTAGGTATAGAGGAAGAGGAAGATAGGGGTTGGGATATAGTAAGAGAGTATGGCGAATTGTTCTGGGTGTGATTGTGAGGGATTGGGGGGAAAGGAGTATAGGGCAGAGAAAGGAGGAGGATATAAAAAGACAAGGACTGTATGGAGGTGATGGGGGAGGGTTGGTATTGCTGAGTCCCTCTGTTCCGTTCTCTTTTCTCTTTTCGAAATTTTCTGTAACACCGTTGCGTGTGTTTTCGCGGGGATAGTGTTCGAAAATACGGAGAAAACACGTAATTTTCTAAAATTTTCGAAAATACAAGAGATTTCTCTTAGTTGGGTTTCTGGTAAATACGTAGTGTTCGAAAATTTTCGAAATTCCACTGGTTACTCGTTGATTGGTTCGAAAATAACTATTTTTCCGTCACAATAAAAATGTCGATAATTTTCGAAAATACGCAAACCCGTCATTTCGAAACCTGGGTGTCTCGAAAAATAAAACTAAAATCTCGAATACTGGTTTGGCTCATTTTAGATTGATGTGTCCGGGTCTCGCCGGTACGGACCGGCGATCAAAATTTTTTTTCGAAAATCCTCGAGCGGGGCCCGGATTGGCGAAGTTCAGGGCTGGGAGGGCATCCTACTTAATAGGGCGAGAATATCTTATGGGGTCACTTTTGGAAGGGAGATTTATAGACCCAAGAGGCGCGTGATTATTTTCTTCAAGTTATGGTATTGATTGACATTACCAAGGAAGAGTGTAAATACTCACCTGCCTGGTGCTCCCCGTTCCTGCAAAGAGTCCCCGGAAGTGCGCATTAGTTACTGCATTGGCGACTACATGAGGCAGTGTAAGGATTATGGAGTACCGTGAAACCGAAATTAAACCCGGTACAAATGTTTTCTTGTTTTGTCATTAGAGAGAAACAGGGCACTGGGGTCCCTGAAAAGATAGAGTTAACCCAACGCAAGCCCGTATTAGCAAAGGGCAGGCATGGTGAGGTTTCACTCAATTTTAACCCAGAACTGGTGGATATTACACTGCTCCCTGTAGGTTTGTATAGTCTTCACCATGTGACAAGGATATTTAAGGCGCCCCGGTAGCTTAAAATGATATGAATGAATTTTTGTTTTTCCAGGTGATTGTTGAGTAAGTTGATGTGCATACACGTATATCGTAGAAACATCCAGTTTTACTGCTGAGAGAACACATCGGGAGAATTCTGTAAAAAGAGTAAGAAATCTAGGGTGTGTGATTCCTTCCCCTCCACGGCAGTCCATAAGATAAGCCGGAGCCAAAAACAGTATATACAATCATTCTGATTTTGTTTGTTTTCCATTATGTCCGATCGGGCAAAGGATCTTTCAGAACGTTCTCCACTGTTGGAACTCTGACTAAAACGTATCTCCGTCAGGAGCCATGAAAATGCTTTGGTAAAAGGTACGCACAAAATCTAAAAATGGGGGGGGAAAAAAAAAATGAGCTTTTAGTAAACAATTGTTTAAGTCAATTTTCCCAAGAGGAGGAAATAACAAAAGTCGTGTCCAAGCAAAAAAACCTAGATAACAAAAATTTTCCAAGTGTTTTTCATGTGGGGATGTACCGTCACATGATAACTACCGAGGATGTGCTTGGTTCTTGACTATATCAGTTTGTTGTGTAAGTTTGAAAGGATAGAAGTTTAATAAAGCCATTTTTATTGGGGGGAACTCAATGCAGATGCCGTGATTGGAGAAATACATTCCAGGGCAATTAAGTTCTCATCTCTCCACCGATAGTGCACTGTTGTAAAAGACTCCCAACCCAGTCCAACCAAAATGTCCTTATAAAATTCACCCAGTGCGATGTGGAGTGATTTTTGAAATGTGTTCATTTGGAGATACCGTGAGATAGATATGGGGGAAAGTGGATTCTGTCCCCCAAGGGAATGTCTGAAGTAGAATAACTGATCTTTAACAAAGGATTAAAAAAAGTAGGGGTGCGAATGTGCTAGTGGGAGCGACAAAAGAAGATTGGTGAGAAATTCACAGTAAACTTTTGGAGTCTAGTAGTTAGTTGGTTTCCTACTTTTACAAACAATATTGCAAAGATCAATATGCACAAAGGGAATATGTTAGCCGGGTGCTTTGTAAAAATACAAGGATATGGTCAGAAATGAACATTCAATTATGTTCATACACGAAGACGGGGCTTCTTAAATGGCAAAATTGTGTCGCACATGTTAGGGGTTACATACAAGTTGTTTGCTGGGGTTTAAACTGAACTCTGTATCATATCTTTCGGTAAAACTTGTGGTAGAAGTTAGTGTGCGGAAATGTTTGGAGCAATATGCAGTTCCTGGACATGTTCCTTCTTTTCACTAGCTTGTTAGCTATGGGAACCAAGGGTCTCTGCCTGGCATTGAATAATCCGTCACCTTATTAAGTCTGTGCAAGTTCTTCCTATCTTTCCAGAACATGTATTGTTGCCAGTGAGACACATTGATATGATTATCTTATATGCGGGTATCGGGCTGATTATGAAGGCCGTGGATGATGGCCTGCTGATTAAAATCAGGCCCAATCAAATTGGGCCCCCCCTGCTGGTATATTGGATGGGGCAAAACTGTCAGCCAATGCAATGTTATCGATCCCCCAGGTGCTGATAATATAGATCCGTCTATGGGCCACCTTAATTCTCTGGGCGTACTTTTTTATTTAAAAAAAAGATACAATGTTGATAGAGTAACACTCAGGGGCAATCAAGCATTGCAACTGCAAACAGGCAAGTTTTATTTCATGTGCAACACACAACGATGGTTTCGACCACACTGGCGCCTTGTCTCTAGGTGTTTACACTAAGGGATGGCCGCGTTTCGCGGACCCGAACCCGGTCTCGCGCGGACTTCTCTCCCGTCCGCGACGGCGGATTATTCGGACGGGACTTTCCGGACTTTCCGGACTTCCGAACTTCCGAACTACGGATTTTTTTTTTTTTACGAAAATTTTCGAAAATACGAGTATCTCCGTAATTACGAGGATCTACGATATTTTCGGGATCCGGAAAAACCGAAGATCCTCGTAATTACGAGGATTCGCGTAATTACGAGGATTCACGTAATTACGAGTATTCTCGTAATTACGAGAATACACGTAAAAACGAGTAATTCGTGTAAATTTTTCAAGACGGAGCAAGCCACATGATCCAAATTAGCCAATGGCAGCTATCATAGTTACGGAAAGCCTCGTTTTTTACGGAAATCCTCGTTTTTACGGGAATCCTCGTATTTTCGAAAAATACCGTTTTTTTTTAAGTCACGCTAGCGGACTGTACTTTTTAGGTATTGTAGGCATTTATACGTGCTTCTAAGGCCATTACCCAGGTCCCTGAGTGGTTAAGTGTACGTTACCCGCCTCATTGTGTTTGGATCTCGATCTATCTGTTGGCTCTCGCCCTTCTTTGGCTCGCTCTTGGCTCGTCTTGCTTACTCCTCAGCCTATGCTGGTTGTCTACTCGCCCTCACCTTCTCTTGGCTATATCTCCTTGCTGTTGGCTCTCGCCTCCTTGCTGTTTGGCTCTCCCCCTCCTTTCTGTTGGCTCTCGCCTCCTTGTGTCATGTTGGCTCTGCTCGCTTTCTCCTTTGCTGTTTGGCTCTCCACCTCCTTTGCTGTGGCTCTCGCCTCTTGCCTGTTGGCTCTCGCCTCCTTGCCTGTTGGCTCTCGCCTCCTTGCTGTTGGCTCTCTCCTCCTTGCTGTTGGCTCTCCCTTCCTTGCTGGTTGCTCTCGCCTCCTTGCTGTTGGCTCTCGCCCTCCTTGCGTTGGCTCTCTCCTCCTGCTGTTGGCTCTGCCTCCTTGCTGTTGCTCTCGCCTCCTTGCTGTTGGCTCTCCGCCTCCTTGCTGTTGGCTCTCCCTCCTTTCTGTTGGCTCTCGCCTCCTTGCTGTTGGCTCTCGCCTCCTTGCCTGTTGGCTCTTCGCCTCCTTCTGTTGCTCTCGCCCCTTGCTTGGCTCCCTCCTCCTTGCTGTTGGCTTTCGCCTCTTGGTGTTGTCGAATGGGTGTTCCTGGTTATTGTCCTGGACGCAAATGCACTAGTGATGCCATAAGTGTAAAGGCATGTCCCCTGAAAGTTGTAAATTACCCCCCCAAACCCCACTTATGCGATATTCTGCTGCTGACAGCCGCTCCACTTCCTGCTCCTGTTTTTGCTCGAAACAAGAGGAGGGTTGGCACCTAGAATGCGAGGGACCAGGTCAGGTAAAAAGTTCAGGATGTTGTTTGAAAGCTGTGAATATCATGAGTGGGTTTTGGGGGTTACTATACATTTCAGAGCAAAGTTTTTTTGAGTAACTTGCCCTTTAATGGAGAAGAGAATGGGACAGAGGACTGTAAAAACCAAACTAATATTGAGATATATAGGAGACTGTATTTATTTACTTACTGTATTGTTCTTTTGCCATCTAATATAGTCAAAGTTGATGTTTCTGCTGTCTGGTGCAGCCCAGGGAGTGATTGTTCCAACTATATTATAATAATCATTCCTCCAGTAATTGTTTAACAAACAATATTTGATTGATCCATCTGCATATTGTAGATTTGTTTTTCAAATACCTATGCAGCTGTAAAGCAGTACAGAGACATCATTGTTTGTAAACTATTATTATAAAGTATCAAACTGTAATAAAAGGGAAATATTCACTGAATAGTAGGGATGGCTGGTTCGCGGATCCGAACCCGGATCCGCGCGGATTTATCCTGTTCGCGAACGGCGGATTTTCCACCTTCCGAACTTCCGATTCGCGGATTTTTGTTATTTTCGAAAATTTTCGAAATTATGTGTTTTCGCGTATTTCGAAAATACGAGAAACACGTAATTTCGAAATTTTCGAAAATACAAGGATTTCTCTTATTTTTCTTAAATACGTATTTTCGAAATTTTCGAAATTACGAGGGTTACCGTACTGTATTTCGAAATACAGTTTTCTCATAATTTCGATAATTTTCGAAAATACGCAAACCCGCTCATTTCGAACATTTTCAAATACGAAAAATCTCGTACTTTCCCATTTTAATGGTCCGCTCGCGGACCCATTAAAAATTTTTTTTCGAAAATCCTCGAGCGGACCGGATTTTGCGAAGTTCAGGCATCTCTACTGAAATGCAGAAAGATCTATATGGGGCAAGTTTTGAAGTGGGAGATTTATAGACCAAGAGGTCCTGGATTATTTTATTCAAGTTATGGTTTGATTGGCATTAACAAGGAGATGTAATACTCACCTGCCTTGCTCCCCTTCCTGCAGAGTCCCCGCAATGTAGCATGAGTTACGGCATTGCACTATGAGGCAGGTAAGGAGTATGGAGGTAACGGTACCAGTAACCCTACAAGTTTCTTGTTTTGTCATTAAGAGGAAACGGCAAGGGTCCCTGAAAAATAGAGTTAACCCAACGCTAACCCGATTACAGCATGAGTTAACTCAATTTTAACCCGAACTGGTGGATATTACATCTCCCTGTAATTTTGTATAGTCTTCACCATGTACAAGGATATTTACCCCGGTGCTTAAAATGTATGAATGTTTTTGTTCCAGGTGATTGTGAGTAAGTTGGATGTGCATATCACGTAGAAGCGAGAACATCCAGTTACTGCTAGGAACACATAGGAGAATAGTTCTGTAAAAAAGAAAGTCTAGGGTGTTGATTCCTTCCTCCTCACCGCAGTCTAGATACCACCAAAAAACAGTTTATACAGATCTTCTGATTTTGTTTTTTTCCATTATTGTTTCCATCCAAAGATCTTTCAGAAACTTATCCACTGGTTGGAACTCTTCTAAAACTTCTTCCTTACAGGAGAATGAAATCTTTGGGTAAAAAGGTACCAACAAAAATCTAAAATAAAAAAAATGGAGCTTTTAGAAACAATTTTTAAATCATTTGCCCAAAGAGAAATAACAAAAGTCATTTCAGCAAAAAAACTCTAGATACAAAAATTTTCCAAATGTTTTTCATGTGGGGTACCGCACAGGATAACTAAAGAGATGTGCGTTCTTGACTATATAATTGTTGTGTAAGTGAAAGGATAAAGTAATAAAGCCATTTTTATTGTGAACTCAATGCAATGCCGTGATTGGAGATACATTTCCAGCAATTGAAGTTCTCTCTCTCCACCGATATCATCTGTTGTAATAATTCCAACCCAGTTCCAACCAAAATGTCTTATAAATTCACCCGGGCGATGATATTATGATCTGCATTTGGTAATACCTGAAATAGATATGGGAAAGTGATTCTGTCCCCAAGGGAAATGTCTGAAGTAGAATAACTGATCTGTAACAAGGGATTAAAAAAGGGCAATGCTTAGTGGAAGACAAAAATTGGAGAAATATCACATAAACTTTTGAAATATATATATTTCTATTTAACAACAAATTGCAAGATCATGCACAAAGGGAATAGTTACCTGCTTTGTAAAAGTACAAATATGGAATAAAGTGAACATTCTATTTCAGACACAAATCCCTTCTTAAATGGCAATTGTAGTCCCAACATGTTAGGGTTACATACAAGTTGTTGCTTTAAAATGAACTCTGGACATATCTTTAGGTAAAACTTGTGAGAAGTTATATTGCTGGAAGGTTTAGCAATATGACTTCCTGGACATTTCTCTTTCACTAGCTTTGCATGGGACCAGTCTCTGCCTGCATTAATAAGCCTCCCTTATTAAGTCTGTGCAATGCTCCTATCTTTCCAAAAATGTATTGTGGCCATAGACACAGTGATATGATTATCTGATATCGGGTATCGGCTGATTATGAATCCGTGGATGATCCTGCTGATGAAATCAGGCCAATCAAATTGGCCCCCTCTGTTATATTGGATGGGCAAAACTTTCAGCCAATCAATGTTATCATCCCCCAGTGGCTGATAATATAGATCCTTCTATGGCCACCTTAAGTCTCTCTTTTTTTAAAAAAAAAGATACAATTTGATAAAGGTAACACTCAGGCATCAAGCAGTGCAACTGCAACAGCCAAGACTCGAACAGGCAATTTTTATTTCATGTGCACAACACAACGATGAAAGTGTCGACACACACTGGCGCCTTTCATCTATTGTGTACACTAGGATGGCCCGTTCGCGGACACCGAACCGGTCCTCCGCGGACTTCTTCCCCGTCCGCGACGGCGGATATATTTCCGTACTGTCCGTTACTTTCCGGACTTTCCGACTCCGAACTGGAGCGGATATATTGGATTTTGATTGTTACAACAAATTTTCGTAAAATACGAGTGTCGGCTTCGCTAATTACTAGGATCTACGATATTTTCGTGATCCGGAGAAAACCGAAGATCCCGTAATTACGAGGATTCTCGTATAAGATTACTACATTCACGTAATGTAGAGTATCTCGGTATTATACGAGAATACATCGTAAAACTGGATGTAGCCGATTCGTGTAGTATTTTTTCTTAAGTACGAGCAAGTCCCACATGTCCAATAAGCCAATGGCAAGCTACAAGTTTACGAAAGCCCTTTCTGTTTGTACGGTAATCCTCGTTTTATTTTTAGTATACGGGAATCCTCGTATTTGTCGAAAAATACCGGTTGTTGTGTTTTTAAAGCAACAGCTAGCCAGGACTGGTCGTTTTAGGTATGTATTGTAGCATTTATACTGCTTCTTAAGGCCAGTAACCCACCCAGGTCCCGAGTGGTTACGTGTACGTTACCAAGGCTATTTAGACCACTTTTAATGCGGATTTTGCCCGAACTCATTTTAATTAAATTAATACGTTTTTATAACGGGTCCGCTTCGCGGATTTTCGCATTTTCGTATTTTTTCGAAATCCGCGTATCCTCGCTCTCGCGCGGACCGGATTTTTCGAAGTTCGGACATCTCTAGTGTACACTTGCTTATGCCTGGGTGTTACCTTTATCAACATTATATCTTTTTGAGTCAACATGGGATATAGCTGCAAAAAGTCTGGTCTCAATAAAATATGTATATAAAAAAGTTTGTCTCTTTCTCAGGAGAAAAGAACCTCAAGTATAGGACCATTTCATACATCATCTTCTACAAAAGGAAGGAATTATTGAAGAAGTTTTGGACTTTCAGAGAAAGAAAAATTACCAAAGCCCAAGGCATTTCTCCAGGGGGAGATTGTAAAGACGTACATAGTAAGCAACCAACCAGCAGGACTTTCAGCCTCTAAGCGTAATAACTCAAACTTATTAAATCAGCTTTTATTTCACAATCAAAAACTTTTCCCACCTGGGAATATTTATATAGACTGAGAATCTGAGCTATGGGAATTGTTGTGTCTGAGGTGAGATCCCCAATGAATCCAGCAATGTTTCTCTTCCCCACACAGGAGTAATTGGGAACCGGCTCCTTCATACCAGACAATATCTGGAAAACGCCCCTCACTGCCTTCCGCACATCTCCACAGGAATCGTACATATGGTACCCCAGGGTCAGGTTAGATAAATACAATGGGTTCTGGTTAGCTTGGTCAATGGCAAATCGAACATGAGAAAAATATGCAGCATGGACTGTATCAATTCTAGGAAAAAACAATATATTTACAGTTATTCACCTGACAAACATTAAAACACATAGGGGCATATCTATAAAGATGATAAAGATGCTGTTTACTTAGCAGGTTTCACTGTTTGCAAATTGAAGCATTAAAAATGTCAAAAAGACCAATGGGGAAAGATTAAAATAAAATCTTCACTGCACTGAAGATAAAAACTCCAGTTCACATGAGGTTACCAGATCAGGGGGATCTGTGTATAACGCAGCAGGGTGAGATCAGGGGGATCTGTGTATAACGCAGCAGGGTGAGATCAGGGGGATTTAGTGTTTCGTTGAGGTTCACTATTTCAACCTGTCCCCTCGTGCTGCTTCTTTAACACTTGTAATTAACTCAGTGGTCAGTGACACGTGTCTTTCCACTGTCTGTACCTCTGAATACATATCCATAGCTAGATACGTTTGCTGACACTGTGGTTAAATCCAAGCAGATGTATTAGTATAACTGCAGTGCGAGGAGTTTCGACTGCTGGGCAGTTAGATGTCTGGACTGTTATTGGGGGGAGGGGGTGTGTTTTTTTTTTTTTTTTTTTTTTGGGGGGTTTGTTTTTTTTTTTATTTTCCCTCCCGTAACTCGCTGGGAAAGGACAAACTGCCTTTTAATGAGGTTATGCATGCCAACTGGCCAAAACAGCATTAACTTTCCTGCGTTACCACCACCTACTGGCCGCCCATTTGTTAAAGTCTAATTGGGATTTTCCAGGGTACATAATTGGTCACAGATCTGACAGTCATTCTGAATTGAGAAAGCCAGTCGGATGCTAGCGAAACTCTTCAAGAAGCTAAACTTCAAGTCTCAGTTGATTCTATTGAATACAACAGCTATACATGTAATTACATGTTCTATACATCTCCTAAAGGTGAAAAAGGTAACATTGTTAGTGTCCTAGAGAATTACGGTGTTAATGTCAGCCTCACAAACCAAAACAACGAGAAAAATTGCACATGGGAAAGAATATGGAGGATCTGACCACTTCAAATATACACTCTGTTTTTATTAACCTTTTTTTAATTGAAACAGAACACCATATAGAGAGCCATTGATTGGGCCTATATTATATGAGTGGGCAATATTTATGGATTGGGGGCTAATATTATATTGGGCTAATTATATGATTGGCTATATTATAGATTGGGCTAATATATATGATTGGGCCCTTAAATATATATGATGGGCTATATTATATTGATTGGGCTATATTATATTATATTGGTGCTATATTATATGATTGGGCTATATTATTGATTTGGCTATATTAGAATGATTGGGCTATATTATATGATTGGGCTATATTATATGATTGGGCTATATAATATGATTGGGCTATATTATAGATTGGCTATATAATATATGATTGGGCTATATTATTGATTGGGTATATTATATGATTGGGCCTATATTATATGATTGGGCATATAATTGAATTGGGCTATATTAATGATTGGGCTTATATATGATTGGGCTATATAATTGATTGGGGCTATTATATTGGGATAGAATTGGGCTATATTATATGTATTGGGCTATATTATATGAGTGGGCTATATTATATGATTGGGCTATTAATATGATTGGGCTATATTTATGATTGGACTATATTATAATGATTGGGCTATATTATATGATTTGGGCTATATTATATGATTGGGCTATATTATATGATTGGGCTATCTTATATGATTGGGCTATATATATGATTGGGCATATTATAATGATTGGGCTATATTATATTGATTGGGCTATATTATATGATTGGGCTATATTATGGTTGTATGTTTTCTATATTAATGAATTGGCTATATTAGATGATTGTGCATATTATTGATTGGCTATAATTATAT